>VZRX01009969.1:0-44244 GCA_013398075.1 Notiomystis cincta
AAACTGGCTTATTAGCAGCTAAGCTCATCTGAGCTTGTATGTTTTACATTCTAGATCTTGTCTTTTGGCTTTGCATAGATGTAAAGCCTCAGGTATTATTTATAACACCAGAGAACTCATGGACAAAATCAGTAATACATACATATACATACAAACATATATATATATATATATATATTTCACTTTACTATATTTTCTTCATGTCCCAGAAATCTCACAAAAGTGAAAANCAGGATATTTACACCAAATGGACACAGGATAAAAAACTGAATGTATTAAATACACCTGAGACCCACTCCCTCTCCCAAATATTACTTCACTACAGGAACAATAAAAATAAGAAGAACAGAGGAAGTGCTCTGAGTGCAGTTGGAGAAAAGGCAGAAAATTGATTATGTTTCAAAAATATGAACATTTTTTACTGGATACAATATAATTAATGTATGCCATGTTCTTGAACACACACTTTTGAGGCACTGCAGACTATTTCTTCCTCAGAGGAAACAGAAATCATGATCAATGCAACAGTACAGTAATCCATAAATTAGTAAAATCTGAGCACAGCACCAAGGTGTCTTTGAGAGCCAGGAAATCCTCTGCATGTGAAAAAAACATTTAAGACATGATACTGCCCTTTAAAAAAACTTGGGAAAGCTTTTCTAAACTATGTGATATACCAAAGCTCTAATAACTTCTTAGAAATCAACCTTCTGACTGTTTTGTACTTCGAAGCAAGAGCAGCTATAAATGTGACTAGATAAATAAATGCCTACCTTAAGGTTAGGTTCTCTACTGTTGCAAAAAATAGTGCAAAGCGCAGCCCAATCTCTCTGAGATAATTTTTAATAAATTTTAATAATATGAACAATTATTTATATCTGAATATTTTGGAAATCAGGATAACTTTGGCATTTCTGAACCACAAAAAAATTATTTCCTTTGCACCAGCCTAATCAGACAGCCTTTAAGCAGGCAAAATCTAAACCGATTAAATCACAAATTAGAAAAACAAGGACATTATGGTGTTGAATTTAGTGACCTGAGCAAGTAAATCCCCATAAAAAGAAAGTTTGTCACCAGATTTGACAAGATGGTGGTTACTAAGCACAGAATTAAATATTTTAGGCATTCCCTGGAAGACTGTTCTTTTCAACAGTGGCCGCATTTTTGTTATTAATTCAACGATCCAACCACAGAAAAAGTAAACAATTTAAAGTATTCTTTTGAAAAAAGGCATCAGAGAAGAAAGATGTACTAATTACTGAATATTTCTGCCTCATCCATAGATGTGGCTCCATGATTGAATCCAGCCCAGCATAAGGAAAAATAAAGAGCACAAATTAAATACACGCAGGAGAGCTGGGCTTGGCTTCGTGCCCACCGTCATCAGAGTTAAACTCCATTTCCAAGATCCACCATAACACTTTCCTCTTAAGCTTCCTCTGGGTCACAGTGACCTTTGTTAAACATTATAACAAGTGATAAAATGAAAACTGGGAGTACATTTGTTGCACAGTTAAAATTGAAGGGAACCAGGGGATCTGAACCAGATTGCAGATAACTATAAAATATTGCTCAGCTACATTCCTCTTTGTTCCAGATGTGTGATTTCTTACCAGTTAGAACAGAATGCAAGCTGTATTTTGTAAAGACTAAAACCAACACATTACAGAATGCAGAAGCACTATCTATCAATTTTCTAAAAGGAAATTGCACCTGCCTGCAATCTTGTCCTCATTTGACTGAGCCCTCTGAGAAGCACAATGATTTAATACAACAGCTCTTCACATTGAAGGGTGTGGTTCAGCTCTGGCTTTGCAGAAATGAGTCTAAGAGTCTAAATTTAGCAGGTAGTAAAAGTTTATCCATGGAAAAAAAAATACAGAAAAACTCTCTTCACGTAACTGTGTACATCAGTGTAATTCACAGATTGTGCCCTGCCACTTCCCTGGGACTGACCTACATCAGCTGTATTTTCAGTCTTGCATTTTTCTCAGGCAAACTGGGCAGCATACCCACTCCTTTGCATCAATGCCATCCTTCTCACACTTTCAAAAGTGTTGACCCCTAAATTCTTATTAAAAAGTATGGGAGTTTAGCCATGTAGCTGTAGCCCTGACAACTGGTCCTAAACAATGTAAAAGTAAACAGTTATTTAAAGTTAGTCTGTTAAAATTTCCCAGTTTATCTTCAAGAAAAAATGTGAAGCAAAGCTTTGTTTTTATTTGCTCTTTCCAAAAGACAAAGATAAAGGATGTAGTAAAAATAATCATATTGCAAAAGGAAACAAGGCCTGCCATTCACAACATCTCAATTTCAGGAAAAAGGAGACAGGTGACAGGGAAAAACTCATTTGTTATTGCCATGGACATTGTTACAATTTTCATTCTTATCTGGTCTCAGCTCCTGACATTTTTTGATGATTTAATGCAGTTCTTACTGCAGCAAAATTTATGTGGGGTTCAGTAACATTCTTGTGAGAGCAAAATGAAGTAAAGCAAGGAAGAGCTGCACATGCAGGTGACCATGGTCTGGCAGCTGGGTTACACTCAGAGCCATCTGCTGCAATGAATGGGGCTATTTGTGCCCCAAGGAACTGCACAAAAACCTGACATTACCCCACACCCCCAAGTAAACTTCAAACGTACACACACTGTCTCCAAAACACAGCGGGAACCCCCTGCAACACCAACACAGCTCAGCTCCTGTCCATCACAGCTGCCCTCCCGTCCTGAGCAGGGCTCACACCAGGACAGGACCTTCTATTTTGTGTCCCAGCATGTTGCCACTTTGCAGGGAGAAGTGCTGCACGCAAAATACTGGCAGGAACTCAGCAGGAGTCACTGCCTCATGCACAGTCAAGATAACTAACAGTGGGGCTCGCCGAGGAGGGGCTTGCCAAGCTCTTTGCAGCAACCCACCTCTCCCTTTCTGCAGATGCAGAGGAGCAGACTGGTTCACAAGGAAATCTGCAGACAGATTTTGAATTCCCATTATTCTTCAGACTCTGTCATTTTCCAAATGATTTACCATGGAAAGAAATACACAGCTGATCCTGTCTTAGGGCAAGCACTGTGCCAGAAGTCTTATGCAGGGCTACTTATTGGGGAGGTCAAAAAGAGGCCTGCCAGAGGAAAGGACACGGAGTTGCTTTCATCCTACATGAGGCAGATCCTTGAACAGGAACTAAAGAATGAGACAGGAACTCTGAGAGAATGCAGAAGTCAACCTCAAGAGATCAGGTGACTGGTGGCATCATGTATTGGTATGAGGCAAAGTCATCCAGCTCTCACCAAACAAAAATCTCAGCAGGAACACACAGGCAGGAACCCCTGCATTGAAGAACAAGACACCAAATCCCACTAAGATACCACATGGGCAGAAATTACTGCATTATATAATGATGAGCTTGGCTCCTACCTCTCTGCATGGTAGGGGTTCTCAGCTCCCAAGGAGTTCACAACTCGGAGGAGCTGTGAGATGTTGCCTCTGGCCATGGGTGTGGCTTTAGCACTACCATAATTTTCTGGCTCTTGTGTCTCTGTTGTCCCTGTCAAGCATTTTGAAGTGGCACTGTTACTTATTTCTAAGCGCAGTTGCCACTGATGCTGAACAGTGATCCATTGTTCCTATTGTTGCTTCCGCACTCAGTGGTTCATAAAAACAATGCATAAGATGCAATTTCAGCACAGGGAGTCCCAAAACTGCCGAGTGTCAGAAGCTGGAAGAATCACTCTGTACTTGCCCTGCTTCCTCTGTTTCTCCCTGAGCACCTTCTGCTGGCTGCTATCAGGAAAAATGTGCTGAGACCTTTGTTACAAGCATGTACTGCTCCCCTTACTCTCTTCCTCGACATTTCACCCACCAACACTAACAGCCAAAGTTCAGTTATTTTGACTTACAACGTTAATGCTCTTTCTCCTGCTGTTTAAAAACTGCTTTCAAAGTGTAACACCTTGATTTTCCATGTCAGCATCCTTTCCAGATTGCACTGCATTGACTGAAGTAACCACACCATGGGAGTGAAGCAATCTTTGCATCACAAAGAAAAGCCTGAAATAAATATTGGAACATATTGATATACTCTGGTTTGGACATAAAAAACCCAAACACATCCACCCCATAAAAAAAAAAAAGAAAGAAGAAAAAATCCAATCTGTATTCTGTCACCTGGTCCTCATGGGGATTTACAAATTCAACAATAACGAGAGGGATTTTTGAGGAAGGGGAAAACTAGCAAAGATTAATTTTACCAGTATTTTTCAGCTTTTCATAAAATGTCAAATGAGTGTTTATTTAATTTTTTCTCCCATTTTGAAATCCTAATTTCACCAGCTGTTTTGTTTCTCCTCATGGGAAACTGAGATAAATGTTTCAAAAACATAAGCAAGTGGCATTATTTTCTACCAACAGAATTCCCCATTTCATTAAGAAATTCTGCATCAGAGGGTTTCTGGTTTTTAAAAATAAAAATTAAAAAATCAGAATCTTTATATTTAATAAACAAGTAAACAAGCATTTTTCAACACCCTTATAAGAGTATGATGTAATTTATGCAAAATAGAAAAATTAATGATCAGAGTTGCACAGCAACTCTGAATTTTAAACATATGGCAGAAGAATATGTAGATTCCAAAGCAAAATAAAGCTTACTAAAATGACCTGATAATTTTGAATGCAGAGACTTAAGATGAAACAAATCAATGCCCACAGGACCCAAACATGCACACCAGAAAATGTGAGGACTCTGGGGAAAATCCTGTATGGTTTCTGAAGGAGAATTTGTTTAAGCTATTTAATAAAATAATTGTTCAATAGATGCTTTCCTCTCTCTTGAGTAAGAGCTGCTCCCAAAGGAAACAAAGTTCAATATAATTTAAAATATTTGTAAATTTTTATATTTTGAACAAACAGAGGCATGTATTTACTAAGGAATGGGTAGCTTATCTATAAGGAACAACTAATGAAATATGCTGTATCATTTGTTATCACAATACATGGCAATACTTGAATATAAAGCATATTCAAAGGCTTTGTCACAGTATTTTTAACAATGTAACTGTAAACTGCATATGCCACACCAAACTGACTGGGAAAGAAAGATACCTGTGTTATTACTGAACCAGAAAACAAAGCTAGTTTTTAAAAATACATGAAATTAATGGCAAACTAAATCTTAAGTCTTGAAAAAGGAATTCATAAATATTCCACGTCCACTTAAGATTTTTTTTAAACAATAAGATTTGTAAGAAAGGTACTTGCAAACAAACAGATATTACATTTGAGATTACATTAACCAAAGCTATCTCTGCATATTTAAATGCTTGCAGAGTTTTGTTTCTGGCTAACAATTCAAATCATAAGTCAAATCACACGTCAAATCACAGTTTTGAATAAACAATGATCAAAACAGACTAGAAGAGCAATCACGAAAGGACTAAACAACAGAGAGAAACAATAATGACGAAACGTTGATTTGCCCCTGTATGGCAGATTAAGGAACCTGTACAGAGTGGATGCCACATTTTTTTAGCAATGCATGTACCCAAATTCGCTTTTGGCAAACATTGCTTAACTGCTGCTGTTTTTCATGAAGTCAATGAAGACTGGGTTAGATAATGAGCTGGCATGCACTTTTGAAATGTTTACTGTGTTCCTTAAAGTAAGGGGAACATGCTGGTTCTTAAACTAATTTGTTTTTTGTTGTTGGCTTCCCCCATCTCTCCCCTAGTATTCTGTTCTCTCTGTCTTTAGAATAAACAGAAAATGACTGAATCTTTTTATACTTTTTTTTTCCTCTTACAATTACACAACTGAAAAATCAGTAGTTTCCAAACAGCAAACAACTGAGCCATGTCAAGAGCCATGTTAATCTCATGTGTTCACTCCATTGTTAACCCTGAAGGAAGGGGGATGGGGAGGACAAAATAAAATCTGTCTATTCTGGCCTAAATGCAGGACATGAACCAGGAGACATTCCACAAACAATGTAGTCTTTTTCTTCTGGCAGGGGGAGGTGACGGGGAAGATGATTGCAGCAGGACTTTTGTGGAAGGAGAAGCAGTACCCATCTTGATAGTCAATACAGCATTCAGAAAGCTTACACGGTGGGAAGAATTTCCCACCCATTGTTAACTAGGAACTTGATTTGAAAATGCAGTTTTTAATTAAAATTGGCACTTCCAAGCTTCATGCTGGCATCCACCATCTTAACACTGAGCTCATTTGTGGTTCCAGCAGCTCGCAAGCGCAGTCTCGGAGGTGAAAAACCATTTCCCATCCTGCCACCCTTTCTCAAGCCTTAGTCCCCATCTTGTCACGAGGACATGGGAAATTTACCCCAGTAAGACAAAGCAAGGACTGTAGGATGTGGTCTCATTTGGCTAGAAGCCACAGATCCCAGTCTTTATTACTTTTAAGGCATTATTAATGGAACAGAATTCTTCAGAAATGTTTGTAGGAAAACAGGGTCAGTTATTTTTGAGGCTTCTACATGCTTCACTTCACTCAGACATCCACAACCATCATTATGGATAGAGATCCTACTGCTTAGCTCACATTTCGTTCTCTTCCCACCTATGCTTCCAGACAACAGAATTCAAAGACAGAAATTCCAGACTATTACCACTAACAGCAAAAATTTCTGGGTAGATAAGATGCAGAATTTATCTGTCTGTTTCACGTGGATGGACAAAATAGCTTATTTATGTTGTTGATTTAATGAATAGATTTGCATATGTAATGCATTCTGATTTGAGGCGATTGAAAAGAAAATTCAGTTTGCAAGAAACTGAAGAAACTAGCAAAATATCTTCATAATATCTTCATTAGGAGATCACATAACATTATTTAGGACCTTTTTCTAAATAGTCCTCTGGGGGAAAAATATTCTTTTTTTAAAAGTATATTTTTTCCAACTGTGCATATTCTGAGATGTTGAAGAATAGGCTGGGAGGGTAATGTTTCTGGTTTTTAAATTCCAAATTGTATTTGGAATGATGTCTTTACAATGTCTGACATTGTTAGGTTCACTACAAAGGATTTCACTTCATCTTACAGTCAAAGAAAAATATTATGCAAATTGCATAAAGGACTTCACAAGACTATCCAGTTCATGTGAATACTAGCTAGAAAAGCAAGCTGTTGTTGGCTTTTGAAAAATCTGTCAACAATTAAGCTCATCAAAAGGAAATTCATAAGCCGATTTAACAGAAATGTCTCACAAAGCCTGAGCCCTGTAAGGTACATTCATGTATTTAGTTCAGTTAAAGTTCTATTCAAGAATTAAAGTAATTACCAAAGATTCATATATTTGTACTAAAAGCTTGCAGAATGTACAAATCCAAATATAGAAAGAACCTCAAGATTTCTAAATTACTGCAATTTGGAGTCATTTGCAGAATGATTTTCCAACAGGAATAAATCAGTGTTCCAAGCCTTCTCACATTATTCTAAGAAATATCATCTTTCAAAAAGTAGTACAAAAAAATGAAAGATATCTAACACCTACGCTCAGTGTCCATTTACCAACATACATCTTATGTACTTCTGTAAAACAAAACCCAGATCTTCAAAACTGCATTTGGAACAGTCTACAGTCTTTATTTAAGCCAGAGGACAAGATTTTAAGAGGGTTCCACAGAACATGAGATTTCCTCATTCCTGAAACCAAAGAAAGTAATCCAACAAAAGAACATGTCTGCACTGCAAACTGTCTCTCCATCTCCCAAAATCCTGTTACAGAGCATGCAGAGCCTTACAAAAAAAACAGGGGTTCTTTTGTCTTGTGACTTGTCCACACTATGCTTAGCAATCTAGAGAAGTCTCTTCAGGAAACTACAGGCTTCATTATGGAAATTCTCTCTTCACTGCATGTTAATTTGATTATTTTTATTCAGAATTTTGCACGTATACACCACTTGACCAGATCTGACTCATCACACTTGCCCTGTGTTTAAGATTTTATTCTAGCTTCTTCCAGTAATGAATTTGTGTTGATTTTGTAAGATCCTGTTCATGACCTTAAAGCTAGTTCATAGGGTCAGACCTTTCATTTTTCTGTGTTCAGCTATTACTTTCTGCCACTGCTCTTCCATTATTCAACCTCCAGTCTTACAGGAATAGGACTTGGCTGATACTTACTTTTGCAAAATTCTTTGCCTTCTGATCTCAGAAATGTTGTAACTCTGTTCTTCAGAGTGTCTGATTAAATCTGCATTAGGATTCTGTCCTTAATCTAGAGTTCAGCGAATGTTTCAGCTTTGGTCTGAGGCAACTTATTAGAACAACACTAAAAAAATTTACGTTTTATTGTGAGAAATCTACTGGGGAGCAACTGCTACACCCTCTTTCCACATTTGTAGGTGACACTTACTCATTGGCTACTGTTTGTTTCCCTTTACATATGAGCACAGTGCAGATATTGCCAGAAAAAAAATCAATGTTGAAGTGAATTCAAGGCTGCATGACTTTACTAGAAGTTTCAAAACTCAGTAGTAATTGTGCCATTTCTCCCCAAATAAATAGTCCAATACATGACTTTATTTGACTGAGTCCAAATATTAAGATAGAAATCATATAGGTGTGAAACAAGTAATTTCCATCCCATCCTGTAAAAATACTACACATGAGCTGTACAGCTATGATTAATCACAATACTGTTCATCGTTCCAAATCAGACTCAGTGATTTTTATAGACATCTGTTTTCTTTCACATTTACCACATACATGGATGTAGTGTCACTATTACAGAGATTTGACTCATCGAAAAACATCACAAGTCAACCACTAAATCAGTGAGGAATATGCAGCCCATCAGAAGCCATGAATAATATAAGATCCATATGGGCTTGGATAAAGTTACTGAATTTGCCAGGCCATCAGGCTTTTTGCACCCTGCCTTGCTGGAGTTGAGGTGGTGCTCAGCAAGCAAGCCTTCTGAGCAGCCAGCAGCCACAAAGCTCATGGAATCTGGTGGACATTACTATCTTCTACTCAGTCTAAGTGAGGGAGCAAGAAAATACCCCTTTTGTTTAGCAATAAATATAACAATAGAAGCTACAGGCTAAAGCACGAATCAGCATGACAAGGTTGGAGGAGGAACTGGGCGGTGCAGCCTGAGGGATCTCCTCCAGAGTCAAAGGCAGAAGCAGGAGCTGGACTTTGCTTGTTATAACACTTCTTGTCAGAAAAAAATAACATGCAAGAGCATAAGAAGACAGTCCAGAGAGGGGTTTGCAG
The DNA here is from genome assembly GCA_013398075.1 of Notiomystis cincta. NCBI lineage: Eukaryota > Metazoa > Chordata > Aves > Passeriformes > Notiomystidae > Notiomystis > Notiomystis cincta. The sequence continues at coordinate 9,241 of VZRX01009969.1, forward strand.
AGGCTAGTGAACACAGTAGTAGAACCCTCAAAGAAAAGCAGAAAGCTTTTGGGGAAAAGTGACGGCTGCTGGAGGACTGATCATGGTTGGGACCAGGGACAGTACAGCCACCATGCTGGCCACAGCAGGGACATGCTGTGTTAGAGCCAGCAGTACTATAGCCATGGAGCTGCTGCTCCTGCCTCCACAGTGCCAGCCATTCTCTTCTGCCATGGCAGAGGGCCTGGGCTGCAAAAGTGGAGCACCAAAGACCCAGGTGATTCACACCTGAGTGTTCCCGCCACGCTTGTCCTACGATGATACCGCCCTGTACCATACAAAAGGCTCTGCTCAGTGGTGCCAAGCAATAGGACAAGAGGCAGTGGGCAGAAACTGAAGCACAAGGGGTTCTAACCAAACATAAGATAGAACTTCTTTACTGTGTTAGGCAGATAACCAGAGAGGGTGTGGAGTTTCCTTCTCTGGAAATATTCAAAAGCTGTCTGGACACAATCCTGAATAATGTGCTGCAGGGCACTGCTTGAGCAGGGAGGTTGGACTAAATGACCTCCAATGGTCCTTTCCAACCTTACTGTTTCTGTGCTATACTTCTTGGCTCAAAAATGTTTTCACACCAGGAGGACAAGTTGGCACCAAGGATATGCTTCCATTGGAACTGCTCATCTGGGTTCAAATCTGAATTCAAAGCAGGAATTCCACCCTTGAGTACTCTCCTCTCAAGAGATACAGCATGGTTATTACCAGCTCCAAGGCAACCAGCTGGCACGTAGCAGCAGAGGATACCTGAGTACATCCTACTTTGGGACATCACATCGCCCATGTCCCTCCATGAGTCTAGCTGTTATTTCACAATTTGTGCTTGAAGCAATGGAAAGATTCTCACTAACTTCACTAGGTTTAGATCAGATATTTAATAGAAATTCATAATGGAGAATTACACACTAAAGGCTGCAGGATATAGCAAGTATTTTATGAGGGAATGCACAATTGCTACTTCCTGCATACCAAAATGCATACCTGAGAAGCATAAAAGTAACAAAAATACTCCAGGCTCCAAACCCATATTTTATCTTTGAATTCAGGTATTTTAACCCAAGAGACTGAAAAAAGCTTGAATTTCTTCTCTCTTACTTTTCCCACTCACTTTTCCCACTGAATTTTTCTATTATGCATCCTATGCTGAGGTATATCTCTGCCTCCAGTCAGAATATAGTGTTGGTTACCTAATTTTATATTGTTACCTTTGTGATTCCTTACTGCCAGAAGTTTCTTTCCAAATTAGGTTAGTGTACTTATAGTAGTACAACAGTATTCAATTTTTACAAAACACCTATTTGATATTTAAGCTGTGTGGAACTCTTGGCAACCTACTGACATAGCAGAGAGGCCAGGTTTGCAGAAAACTGTCTCCTCCTGCAGATCCTCTAAGAAGAATCTTACATTGAGCATATTAAAAAAAAGCTTTGAACATCTTCTGAAAGCTAAGTAGTTATGAAGGAAAGGAAAAACAGATTGCAGTAACTAAAGAACACAGAGGAGGCAAGTAATTTCTGCTAAGGCAGTCAGGAAATCACAAGCCTAGAAAGACCATGCAGAATACTGTCTCTATTTTGCCAGTGCTACTGAACAATACCCTACTTCCTGGCTTTTTTAAAGGTTTTTTAACATTTAGCCCTTTTTAAATGTGTAATTGTGTTATGGATACTAATTTCCTCAGAACTAAGTATAATTATCTTCTAAATATTTGCTCCATCTCTACTGTAAGCTCTTCTTAAGACAGCTACAAAATATTGCTAATATTTTTGAGTTAATAGCGTATTTAGAAGGTCATGTCAGGTTATTGCTGGGAGGATTAAAAGATTTTCTTTCCTCCAGAGCCCTTTGTTATAAGAAACCAAGGAAATTTAAAACAGGATTTATTCTTTCGAACCACGACAAACCAACAGAGTACCGTGGCAAGAGCATGAAGAGCACCCTGGGCCAGGAAATTTACAAAGAGAGCTTCTTCAAGCCCGAAAGTTGAGTTGAAATTTGAAAGCTCTTAATGGTTGCATTAAGGGCAGCAAAAGACAACTGGTTTCACAGTCATTCCCACTTACAAATTCTCTTTCAAAAGACTCTGGTACAATAACTGGTAAGCCAGTGGCTGTCACTGACACAGGCAGACATTCCTGGCACATATAAGCTTCATTTGGTACTTGTCAAGCCAAGCCCTGCTGGCTGCTCCCACTGCCACTGGCAGGAAGAAGGGATAGTGATGAGCATCATTTCAGTGGAGAAACAGGAAAGATAGGCAGGAAGGAAGAAAATAAAAAGGAGAATCCAGGAAAGTTTGGTCTCAGATGTCAAAACAAATCCACTGACAGATATAATGGATTTTCCCAACAGATGTTACTTAGAAACAAACAAGTCTCTCAAGCCTTAGGATCATGCCTGCAGGAATTTTTAAGTCAGGTCTGCATCTCTATAGGAGTGCTGTCATTATATTAGTCAACTGCTAAGATAGAGTAATGATGATATCAGGGTGAGTGGTAGGTCAATTGAAGTGGATGTGCCCTCTGACTTAGTTTCAAATTGGAATGCATCAGCCCTCTGAAGTGATTGTGGATGTCCCAAAATCCATTGCTCAGAAGTAATTTATTTGGAGCATGTCAAAACCCAGCAAATCCTACCATTTCCAAGGCATTAGGTATTGTGGTGGTTTCTTCTTAATCTTTTAGAATGATCTCTCAAATAGACACAGCTTAGACCTTGCTTTTTACATGCACCTTATTCTGGAAAAGCTCTACTTAGCTATTTTTTTCTTTGTCATTAAAGTTAACTTAGCATGACATTCACTTCTAAACATTGCATCAAACTGTTTTTTGAGCAACTGAAAGTAAGAGCTTTGGTCACATGTCATGTTCTACTGGAACTGGGCCTATAAATATTCTGACCACTTCCAAAGGCATGTCTCATGCCATAATGGATGTCCTGAAAAAGAACTGATGCAACAGCACCAACAGAAATATTTATATATAGTTTTGAAAGATTTCATCAACAGGTGGCTTTCATCTACTACACAGCATTGCTAGCTTAGCTACTGCAACACTGTGAACAGATGTTTCTAAGCATCATCAATAGGATTACTCTAGAATTTTCTCATCATAAATCAGCACACTGCAATGTCCTTTGTAGTGGGCAGTTAATATATCCTGCTTCCATCGGTTCATCTATATGATGGTTCACGGGAGGATGAATGAGCTCACTTCTATTTGAGATGACAGCTTGATGCAGCATTTCAAGGCTTAGCCTAACATGCCCTTACTTGAGGTCAGTCAGCAACCAGTCCCAGAAAATGTTTGTTAGATGTAACTGAAAACAGTTTAGCACTTGCATTAAAGTAATAATTAAACATGAGCACTGTGCCTTGATGTTGTTTAAATGAATGACACATTCCATGCCCAGAGCAGTTTTCAACCCAGTTTTGTGACAGACAAAACACAATAACTGATCCAAGAAAGAATTAATGAAAAGAGTACCAAGAGGTTAAGCAGCTATCATTCTGACTGAACCATGTATTATGGTGTCACTCACATAATGTACCTCAACAAAGAAGGTGGAGCTCAGTCACATCCAGCATGCCTCCCCTAAAACAGCTGGCACAATCAGATGGGCTTGTTAGCAGCTGCCTCTCGAGAGCTGTTATATAAGCATGGAGACTGTAAACAAGAAAAAGAGAAAGAAATGGAAAATAACTAGATAAAAAATTCAAGGAAAAACATTATTTATATGCATCTACCTTTGTAATTCTAGCCTGGACAGAAAAAGGAAGCATTTTTTCCTCAACTGTGTAAACTCTAATTTAAAATAGCTTTTCATAGAGATTTGTTTACACAGTTTGTATCAGCTAGACATTTTCCAGAACCCCAGAGCAATTGATCCTATTGACATCTCTACCCTGAAGTTTCTCTTCTCTCAATAAATCGTAATGCTAAGATGAGAACCCTAAGTCAAGTGACTCTAGACACATTGCAATAAAGCCACTAGGAAGTAGATGAGCACTTAGAGAAATTAACTTTTATTTGGGTAACTAAGAGGAACTTTCCCCTTTTCTATATGAGCTGGAGGCAGCTGCAAAAATGGGGCAGGAATGAACAGGTCAGCATGCCCTATTACTTGGCCTATTTGAGTCGTTAGAAATGCTCTATACTGTAAAAGAGTATCCATTTCTCCACTTAGAGTTATGAAAAGAATCTAAAAAACCAGTCCAGAAGCACAGACATAATGAAGTAACTGAATCCCAGTCTCTGATGTCTTCCTTTCCAAGTGACATTCCTGAGGTGCCCGTTTCCAGGTATACTCTTAATGGTCTTTCCTAGTCTTACAGTGCTTCCCAATTTAGCATCTGCAAATGAGGGTCCTCATTATACACAGTTTAGGCACTTTAATTCAGAAGAACTATACTAGAACAGCTACCTTTAGCACTATAACATTTATTCCTTGTGTATCTAAGCCATATTCAAAAGGGCACCTGGCCACAGAACTGCTTTGTACCTGGTCTGTGCCATGTGAGGGGACACTGGCTCACATGAACGAGAAGAGATGGCTCAGCCTCAGACAGCTGGTGAGGTTACTGTGCTCAAGTGTCCCCCTTGCTCTCCCTGAGCTGATATTTGAGCTGTTCATAAACCAGCTGCTGAACCACTGGAGTTATTTAGCTCTTTGAGGGTGGGGTAAACAGCTAGAGGTGATAACCACATTAGCTGTCTCAAGCTGGCAGCAACACATAAATCAATCAGAGGCCTCTAGGCACATTGAAATGGAATACACAGACACCAGCAAACTAAGCAGGAAGCTGCTTAAACCAGCGAGTAGGAAACACAAAGACAAGTGCAGTATAAGATTGCACACACACACTCACACACAGATAAACACTCACAAATGGCTCAATCTCAGCCTTGGTTTTCAGTTTTTCCTCTGCTGAGAGACTTTTAACCTACATCTCCCAGCAGAAAGTCAGCCACCAAGATGCCACAGGAGGTTCCCACTGTCCTGCCCACCATCCATACACACATAAACCCCTTTTTATTTTCTTCCTTTTCAAAAAATGCTATTCCACTTTCTAGATGCCTATTAGTCTCAATGAATAGAGAACCTACCTCTCCTTCCTCTGTAGTAAATATCCTAAGATAGATTTTCTAGAAATCATTCTTTTTCTTACCCTTCTAGAAACTGCACTGGGAAAATTCAGCAGGAACATAAGTAGGAGGGCATCAAGTACAAAAACCTCAGCCCTGGATAGTGTTACATCATTCTCCTGGCAAAAAGATGTTTTAACTCACCAAAACAGGCAAAAAATCTCAACATCTACTGATTGAAAGGTAAGAACCCTAAAGAATGCTTGATTCAACACCACAAAGCAGGCTTTTTTCTGATGAAATTATACATATTCCCTACGCACTTCTTTTCCATAACCACAAGCAAGACAGAAAAGAAAGAGGATGAGAACACATTTCCCTCAGTTTTAAGATGTGGGCTGAACCCCACAGGGATTGATGTGGTCAGCACACAGGCAGGTGGCACAAACTCAGAAACAGACTGATAGGTTCTATGGGTATTTCACTAGCAGAAACTAGCCCAGAAAGGACTGGCATCGAGGGAGAGAAGGTAGCTGGGAAGGCAGGCAAATGCCAGTGACACCTAGAGATATCCTAAGCACTAAAGAAGCACTTAAATATAATTCCTCACATTAATCTAGCCCACTAGTTCTGGTGATTCAGTTGCCTGCACAAAGAATTGTGGTATTCTGCCAGAAACCTGCATATCTATGGAAACATATGGAGAATTTCAGCCATCACCTTATCTGCACTGATCATTTCTTTTCTTGGGATAAAAGCAGCAGCTGTAATGGCAAGAAAGTAAAAATATTATGCTTGTTCATACATTCTTTTCATACAGTTTGGAGAGCACTTCCCCTCTTCTTGATGCTCAGCACTGGCAGATAATGTGACTTCCCTTCTAGAACCACGTGTGCTGTGTGTATGGGTTGTGTCCAACAGTAACCTACAGAGCCATTCTAAGTAAAAACACATAAAAGAGAAGTGTACTTAAAAATAGAGTCACAATCATGTACTGTACTCAGAGTGCTTAAACAGTGCACGTAATACAGTTCAGTGTAACAACCACTCACTACTCAGGTTTCTAACATGAAGGAAGATACAGAATGGAACTATAATTCAGCCTGGAACTAATTCTGGAGTACAGCCAGACTCATGCAATCCATAAAAATTCCTGTGTCAAAATGATGTGTCCCATTGTCTTGATGCCTTGATCAAGGTTTCTATGTTTCTCATTTTTCTGACATCCTCCACACAAACTTACAGTGAACATATGTTAAACTAACAGCACCACCACTGAAGTTCTGCTCAAGAAGCTACTCCTTTGCAATTTTTTAATCAGCATATGTAGCAGTGAATGCTGTCCTTGTATAGCTAGTTCTCTTCTGTACAAATTAGAGAGTCCCTTGAAAAGGTAGTAAAAATGTAAATATTATTGCAAAAATTCCCTTTGCCTGCAACACCTTACCAAGTTACATTCTTTACTCATCAGACAGTAATGAACTGACTACAAGAAATTAACAGTAACACTTAGCCCTCCTGTAAATAATCCTAAATCACAGAGTTCTCAAATTCATAGAGGTCTATAGAAAATAAATCAGCACGCCCCTGTAAAAACAGTTCTTCACATTTTCACTCAGGTTTCCCATCAGAACTGAAACGAGGAAATCAGTTTTATTAAAAGGATTTTTTTAAAGTTTATTTTTCCATTTCCTTCAGTTATTTGCATGGGAGAATCAGAGTGACATTTTACCAGAGCATATGGAATATAGGTAGAAAGCACAAGTACTCTGTATTTTCATGAAGTCTCTCCTAATCTTCTGAAAAGCCACTGAAAGAATGAGAAAAACCTATTCATATTACAACACAGTAAACCTTCTTAAGATTGTTAAGTAACCTCTGCACTTCTGGTGGGATATGGGAGCTGCAAGCTCCAGTCAGAAGACAGCAGATGCTCTCAACCAGACAAGCAGCCACGTGCACCTGACAAGGGAGGAGTCTTGCCAGGGGATGTGTGCACTGCCCCACCTGCCTCCCCTGCCTGGTGCACCAGCCAGTGGGGGATTGGATCCAGCAAGACAGGAATGCATAGTTAGAGACCTCCAGTTCTTAGAGACTGAATACATATGAGGGCTATGATTTTTGAAGCCAAATTCTTATTAAAAACAATAGAAATTTGGGTGTACAAATCCCTTAGTCTCTGTCCAGCCAAAGCAATTCCTCTCCCCCCAGCCTCTAACTGCTACCCATTGGTTAGCACTGCTGGTACAATTTTTTAGAAGGATTTGTTGCACAAAGAGAGAGACTTATTAAAAACAGAAAAGAATGTGTTGTGCCTCTGTAGCCAGAATCACAGCTTAAAAATCTGTGTGCCGTATTTTCCTGAATGCTCAAAAGATACAAGAGAGTTATAAACCCATAGGAACCACCTAAGCTCAAGTATATGGCTGGTTTTCATCTCCAGAGATTCAAAGGAGGTATGTTTACTACTGCAGCTTGCACAGCATGCTTCCAGAAGAAACATTAAAAAAAAGTCATGTTTTCATTAGTATTTTTGTCCTTTTTAAACACTTTTCTCCATTATTTATTGGTTCAGATTGGTTGTGATTTGTTTTAGGATAACAGTCTAAAATGAAAATATTTTCATCTTATTTTATGATTATTCTCTTTTGCTAAAAATAACCACTGAGCTATCAGGCCAACACTCTTTAGATTCCTCTTCTGTCTTTCCACTTCACTCTATAGCTGAATTGACTAAAATACAAGAAGGATGGTTGGTTACCTTTTTTGAGCTAACCACATGTAATTCTTTTCTCTGTTCAAGGTGAAATTCACCCAGGAGAACCAGCAGCTCAGTGCCTGTTTGTGACCAGACCCTGAACTACTTGTACAACCATCTCTTCTATTAGTTTCTATTTAAGTAATGTGAGTTCAGTTAGATATTTGTTATTTTGCCAGGAATGAAGGGGGAGAAATAAAGCAACCCTTTAAAAACTTTCTCAAAGCCACTGGAGGACAAGTCAGCTGATGAGTATGTTTATTGCTCTTAAATAATTTGTGAAGAAAAGAGGAACCATTTCAGTGTTGAGAAAACTGTCAGTGAATAGACCAGACACTAGGTAAATTGCTATGTTTTCTTTTTATTTTTTTTCTGCTTTGTAGATGACTATCACAGCAAGATTATTTTTTTTCTGTTACAATTATTTCTGAGATGAACAGAGACGTCCATTGTCAAACCAGTGTCCCAGGGTGTCAGCTGCCTGCCTGCCAGAAGCCCAAATCCGTGATATTACAGACATACTGCCAAGTTTCAGCCTGTGATCCAGCCATTGCCCAATGCTGTTCATGAGCACTAATAAAACTGTCAGGTGTGACTCAGACCAGACCAACCAGAAGTGACTACTGGCTCTAGGGAAGGGCTGGGGAAACAGGGACACAGGAAGTATTCTGGACAACCTTCCTAATGGAGATGAAAAATAAATCATCTCAGACCATTCTATTTTGTTCCATGTTTATGGCCTACAGATTACAGGAGAAACAGAAAATAGGATCTCAAGTTTAGAAAGATTGTGACCCAAGGGGCACAACATGCCCTCAGCATTTTCATCAGGAAACCAGTAGAAGAAAGTCCTTCAAAATACATTACTATATGATTCCTGGAGGAAAACTGAATTATTATCACTTTGTCTTGCAAAGATGGACTAAAGCCCAGCTAGAAGCTGAGTGATGGAATATTAAGATACTCTTCAAATTTGCAGGGCATCTGGCTGTGAAAAGTAGAAAAACCATCGCAGGACAGGTTGAAAGGGTTGTCAATTAACCATTGGCTATGAAACTGATGGGATGAAATAAAAAAGACAAGTTCTGCACACCAGTAGGAAAATCAAATGAACAACTACAAAGCAGAAAAAAGGTAGTAGGCTTTTCTGCAGAGTTGTAGAAAAATCTTTAATACAACCATGGGAAAACTCTGTTAGAAGTATAATTATCTTGCAAATGGGGTGTTCTGTGAGAGGTAACTAATCCATACCTTTTGGCACTTGTGATACCTCAAATCAAAAATAAAGCCCAGTTTTGAACAATATCTTTCAAGATTTATGCAGATTTAGTCCAGAAAAGAACAACAACAACAATCAAAAAAAGCACCAAAAATTCAGGTTGGAATATACAATCTAGGAAGAAAAGCTGAAAGATTTGGGTTTGTTTAGTCTAGAAAAGAGACTGAGGGAAGACATAAGTCTTCAAATATGCAAGATGCTGTAATAAATATGACAGTGATCAACTGTTCTTCAGGTTCAGCAAGGTTAGAAGAATAGTTCCGCTTACTGTGTGGTAAAAGATTTGTTGGCTATTAGGACAAAATAACTAACAAAAACAGCCATACACTGGAACAGCTCACCGAGGCTGGTCATGGAATCCTCATCACTGGAGTCCATTACGGAAAAGTTAGACAAATCACTGTCAAAAATAGTCCTTGGCTCAGTCACAAAACAGAGAGATGGACTGGTTGCCTGAGCTCCCTCCCATTCCTACACTTCTATGATTTACTAGGGAATATGCAGTTTCTTGCACAAGCCACTCTTTTTAGGGGTTTAGTAAGTCACATTGATTAATATATTGCATGCAAAAACCTCTATCCTGATGCCAAGTATTTCAAACTCTATTTAAAACTTTACCACTGTAAAAACTGTTATGTTCTAGCAGGAAAATCCAGGAAGTAGTACTCTGCAATATTATCGTACCAAGGGAGAAGCCAAGTAATTTCAAAAGACCTTTCAAAATCTCATGTGTGACCACAAGGCAAGGTCAGAAAAGGCCAGTGACATTTCTCTCAGAAGGTAAGAAAACCCCAACACAGTTGGAGTTGTCACAGTCTGACAAAAGCCAACACACAGCAGTGGCTGAAGGCTACATGGAAATTGATTCAACACACTGCTACAGCAGGAACTCTATGGTGTCCAGCACATCTTGAGTATAAAAACTAACATTTAACTAGCTGACACATTTCAGAAGCTTTCATCCTAAAGCTACCTGGGGATAAACCTGATGAATTTATTAAGCATGTCAGACACTTAATAAGGAATCCCAGAATATTTAGAGCATTGCATTAGAAAAGGTAACACTATTCTCTGCATCAAACTATAATCAGTTCTTTGCAGAAGGACATAGCAAGCACTTGCAGATTGAAAGACCCAGCAATGAGTCCATTACAGTCCCATTGGCAAAGGCATTGCTTCATACCATGTGTGACACATCTACTACAAAGAACAAAATTCCTGTCTCAGACCTTACATGCCACTGAGTAAAACCAAGAAAAAGGAAAGGAAGTCTATTCCTTTGCCAAGAATCAGAAGAAATGTTAAAGACAGCCATACCACTGGCTCTGGCAGGAAATACTCTTGGAAGAAGTGTGGTGACTCCACTCCACTTTGACAACTAATGAAAACATTAGTTTTCATTAGGCCGATGAAGGCACAATAGCACACTGTTAAATTCTAGGACAAAAATCAATTAAAGCTAAAATCTTCAACACTTGAGAGATGTTTTTAGCTCCACAAATGATCCACGGGAATAACCATGATGATCTGACAAGGCATAATTCAGACAAATACTTCTGAAATCTCATAAACTTCAGTGGTATCCAGGCAATTGGTGTATGCTGTCTTGGTCAGAAAGAGTCTCCTGAACTATTTGCCCTCAGAAGCAGTTCACAAAAGTGTCTGATGACAACATAGAAGAATACAAGCTACCTGCAAGGATAATTCATAAAAACAATAGCCAAGGGCCTGAATGAGCCCAGGGTTTTTGCTAAAATGTTTCAGGCAAGCTTCTGCAAAACATCTTTCTGTTTTAGAACATTTCTACATACAGATTCTGTTTTTCAGAGATCCCATTCCTGCATTCCTTGCAAACCCAAAAACACCCGCTGACATCATTGGGCAATGCATTGGCATCAGGAATACAGGACTAAGCCAACAGAGGTTGTGGGTAGCCAAAACTGTGCTGGAAACAGTTCATCCCAGTTTGGTCAAACCAACTTTTGAAATCACAGCTGGTTCAAAACTTGTGACCTTCCTAGGGTCCTAGCAGACCCCACTCCCTACCACGCTCAGTGCAGATGACAGCACTTCTCACCTCCTCAATCCTCACAAGCTTGGACCCAGAAATCCCTTTTCCTACACTTAGGGAAGCAGTTATTCCTGCTTCCTGGCCCAGCCCCATTCCCTTGCTCCCTGGCCCCACTCCCGGAACCAATTCATATGCAGTGGGCTACACATCCTGCTGGTGAAGAAGGGCTAGGAGGGACTGTCTCAAAAAGATTTAAACTCTTATTAATGAATACAATATGAACTTCAAAGTCCTACTGGGGAGCACTATTTGTGTAATGGCAAGAAAGAAAAACAAATGTATCTTGAATCCTGACACTACTAAAGGCAGTGGAGAGAAACACCCAGGGAACCAAGATTTCAATCAACCATTGATTTGAGACTTATTCTTGTAGAGGATGGAAGGAATCTGCCTTGAGAGAAGTGTAGAAAAGGAAACTCTGGATGGAAAGAAAACAGAAATCACAAAGGCAAAGTGCAAGGGTTGAGAAAAAGCCAGAGTGAATTACAACAAAAGCAGCTAAAACAAACCCATGTTACAAACAAACTAACAAACCCATGTTACTTAAAATGGGGAAAAAAGCTTTGTTGGTATTAGCTAAATAGGCTTCCTGTAAAGAGCCAATGGGCCCTTAATTTTCTGTTATTAGTACTATGCTTAAATAACCTAAATCATCTTTTTACAACCCAGACATAGACCTCTATATAACCCCAGGCATATAAAGAGCAGAGATGCTGCAGATTCAGGACTAACTCTGCTCGCAACCTGGCAAACTAGTTTTGGCCTCTAGTTTGCAGGGAAGGGAGCAAATCCAGCCCTCAAAGTGAAAATCTCTTATTCACATAATCAGAGTCAGTTGCTCCCATGCAGCTGTCAAATTCCTGGGAAGGTTAACCACCTCTCCTGAGCACATTATGATCTACTACATTTCTGAAAAAAAAAAAAAAAAAAACAGTTCTTGGATTTAACAGGTCTCATCCAGCTATTTACTGTTGAAGGTTGTCAATGTGTGACCCCCGTGACAAACCCTGAGGAAAACACAGAATTTCAAACACAAAACTGTTGAGAAAATTCCTCTCATGTAGGGGGATCACTCTAAAGCAAAAATCATTTTCCTTTTCTATATTAAAAAGGAGCTGGAAGATCAATATTATATTGTAAACTTGGTTTCTCCCTACCCTGCACAGCACTGCACCAGTCTTTCAATTATAGCACACTCCTATCCAGTGAAGCAAGAAGATAGAACCATGATTATTATTTTCTTTACTTTTCAGGCAATGATAGTATACAGGGAGAAAAGAGAAGAAGATAGGAAAATGTCAGTATGACTGAGACCTTTAAATAGATCAGTTACTGTTCTGAGTATTCTTTCTGCAAAACTGCCACCGAAATACAAGGACCAGTCCTTGGTAAAACTTGTTGTTTTCTCAGACAGCATATCACTGGTACAAACTCTCTGTCAGACTTCCCCAGCCTCCTCAGATTTTGGATGTTGTTCAGAGATTGAACCCTCTGGATTACAAATATCCACAGGAAGAAATCCCATGTTGCACTTTTCCTCCTATTTGCCTTCTCTGCAATTAAACATCTTCTGCTACTCAGTCTCTTCTCTACCTCTAGCAGAAGATTAGTTTCCCTGCTTCAGTAGAGCCAGTGTTCAGATGTTCCAAAGAAAGAAGTTAAGAGCTCTAAAACCTCTCCAAATTTCTCTATTGTACTATCTGACAGACAAGGAAAACAACTTTTGACACTACGAGTGTTTTTCATTAGGTTGGGGAGAAAAGACCTGAATCTGCATTTCCCAACAGGCATGAAAAATTGATTTTGATGGTGCAGAAGACTGTCATTAGCTGGCCACTACATTATTGTACTCATGTCATAATAATCATTATTATAAGTGGATCAAAAATAAATCACCTGAAAATGAACTAAATAAAAATCCTTCACACCTCAAAATCAAAATCAGCAGTAATATTAGCATATTCCAGCAGCCTTGCTTTCTATGAATATATTTTATGCTTAATATTCCATTTCCAGAATTATTTTTTACTTGTTTGCTATATTCACTTGCAACTGAAGAACAGAAAAGAATTCTTCAAGCCTTCTTTAAGTCTAAAACCAATTGTTCAGCTTTGCTTTTAACCTTATATTTGGCCTTGGAGGGGAAAAAAATCAAAATAACACAGTGTTTTCTTCAATTTTTTTGTTAATTTCACAGAATTTCTAAAAACATGTAAGCCACATATCAAACTTAAAATTACAAAGTCCCATCTTGGGATCTGGAAGAGTCTGCAGTTAATATTCACTGCAATTAGAATTCTTGATTGTGCAGGGAATCTGCATTCAACGGCATCAGAACATAGTTCAGTTAGAAAGCACTTTTATATAGACTAAGGCAAAATTTTCATGAAGTATTTGATAGTCAGAGGAAAATTATTTTTGTATTAAGCTGTACATATAAAATTTCACAGCCTTCTTTGACAGCAGATGAAATTCACCTTGTGCATCCTTGACCAAATCCAAAGTACATCGGTTGATACCAATGGATTGATGCTGCCAAAACACTTGGGGCAGTCCTACCTCTTTTGGAATTAGATGCAAAACTCCCAATGACTTCAGACCCCATACATGGAGCTCACAGGCACAGTGCTGCTCTTGGTTGGCTTACTAACCTTTGAGACTTTACAGATGCTACGCTTCCCCTTCCAGTCTCTGAGGAAAACCCTCTGTGCTGTTGAAGGTTCCTGGCCTAAGGTATCTTTTTCTTTGTTTACTGTCTGGCTGCATAGATGTCTGGCACAGATTTCAAAGTACAGTAGCTCAAAAATATGCTCTGTGCATATGTGCATAAACCCTGTAGTGGATTGCATCACACATCCTGCATCTGAAACTGAAAACCTTTACCTGGTTCTCTCTGCTATTTGTGGTTTACAAAGCAGGTAATAAAATGCAGCTGTATCAGTAACATACCTCAGTAGTTTAACATCATTGATTAAAGTGGATTTCTTCCAGAATGACCTCAAGTAAATGAGTTCATTATATTTTTCTTTATGTGTGCAAGAAAAAAATCCAAAATACTCTGAGTTCAGCACTGTTCACCTAATCCAGTTTCCATCTGTGCCAACATTCACAGTACATACAAGAAATTCTATACTGTAGAGTTACTGAATTACATTTCCTCCAGTTTTGCAGAGCTCGGCACAGTCAAATCCTCCAAATAAATTCAAACGCACATTAAAAAGTACTAACTTAGTATCAAGAAAACAAGACCTTCAGATCAATAAGAAAACTGTTCTCTAAGCTTCCAAGGAGGTTGCTTAACGTATCGAATGGAGTGGATTGCACTGAACTTGCTGAAGTCAAGCATTTAAGCAACACTGAGTTTACATAACCTAGTGCTACAGAAGCAGAATTAAACTGCCCAAATGAATGAAGGCAGGAATGGGGAAACAGCAAGTTAGATTCCAGCCCACCCTTTATGTGACATATATATATATAATTTTATACCTATGTCCAGCTTCAGTGAAACACTGTATTCACTCCTGCCACTACTGTCCTGGATTCAGCTGGGATACAGTTAATTTTCTTCCTTGTAGCCTGTGCAGTGCTGTTTAGGTTCAGTATGAGAATTATGGTGATAACTCAGATGTTTTAGCTGTTGCTGAGCAGTGCCCTCCTGAAGTCAAAGACTTTTCAGTTTCCCATGTCCTGCCAGTGAGGAGGTACACAAGAAGCTGGAAAGGGCATGGCCAAGACAGATGAAGCAAACTGGTAAGAGGAATATTCCATAGCATTGAAAGCTATGCCCAGAAGGTGTATAAACAAGGAGAGCTGGCCAGGAAGGGCTGGTCAGTGCTGCAGGATGGGCTGGGCACAGGTCAGCAGGTGGTGAGCAACTGTATTGTGCATCACTCGTTTCTCTTGGATTTTATTTCCCTCCCTCTTACTTTCATTATTATTATTATAATATTTTACTCTTTTTTTCATTTACTAAAATTTTCTTTTCTCAACCCACAGCTTTTACCTTTTTCCAACTTCTCCATCCCACCAGAGTGAGGGGGAAATTAATGAGGGGGAAGTCAGGTCCATGATACTTAGTTGCCAGCTGGAATTAAACCACAACAACCACAAAAAGGGTTTTTCCCCTTTTCATATTTAATTGCTCAGTTTGGTATGAGCAATGAGCAATTTGGTATCCAGTCTACCATTGCTTATCTACCAGCCTTTCTAAAAAGGCTGATGCAGCCATGGCACAACAGCAGTACTGGAGTCACAGCAAATCCTAAATTGTGATAGACCCTTGGGACAGGTGTCTTTTCTCAGACCTTGAATTTCTCCCAAGTGGTGGATCTTGTCAATGTAGATACAGTGAGAGGGGAGTTCTAGTCTGTCTATTCCAAGAAAAACAGGACAAACAGAGAAAGTCCAAGGTCCTGGGAGTATGAATCAACTCCTCCTTTACTCTGGACAGTATGTGCTGGCCTAACAGGAAAAATCTGACCAAGACTGAAATCTGGCTTTTACCCACTCCTATTGAAAGCAAAACAATTATGCAGTCTAAATAGATGAATAAATTTATTTCAAGTCAATTAATAACAATATGTTTGATCTTAAAGCATTACCACATCATAGGTTATTATTACTGTCATTCAAAGAAAGGCAAAAATCTGGTGTAATATTACAGAATAGCTGGGGTTGGAAGGGACCTCTGGAGATCATCTAGTCCATCCCCTCTGCTAAAGCACCTATGGCAGGCAGCACAGGACAATGTCCAGGCAAATTTTCAGTACCTCCAGAGAAGGAGACTCCACAACCACTCTGTGCAGCCTGTTTCAGTGGTCTGTCACCCACACAGCAAAGAAGCTTTCCTCATATTCCGATGGAACTCCCTGGTTTTCAGGTTTTGCCAATTGCCCCTTGCTCTGTCACTGGGCACCAGGGAGAAATCCGGCCCCTTCCTCTTGACATCCACACTGAAGTGATTTGTATGCACTAAGATCCCCTTATCTCTTCCCGAGGCTGAATAGGCCCAGCTCCCTCAGCCTTTCTTCAGAGATGCTCCAGAGTCCCCTCACCATCTTTATTGCCCTCTGCTGGACCCATGCCAGTAGTTCCTTGTCTTTCTTGAACAGAAGAGCCCCAAACTGGACACAGAACTCCACATGCACCCTCACCAGGACTGAGCAGAGGGGCAGGATCACCCCCTTGACCTACCAGCAGTGCTCTCCCTAATGGATCCCAGGGTACCATCAGCCTTCTTAGTCCCTAGGGCACTGCTGGCTCATGGACAGCTTGTTGTCCACCAGGACCCCCAGGCTTCTTCTCAGAGCTGCTTCCCAGTAGGTCAGTCTCCAGCCTGTGCTGTTACAGGGGCTTATTCCTCTCCAGCTGCAGACCCTGCACTTGCCTTTGCTGAACTTCATCAGGTTCCTCTCCAGACATCTCCCCAGCCTGTCCAGNAAGTCAAAGACTTTTCAGTTTCCCATGTCCTGCCAGTGAGGAGGTACACAAGAAGCTGGAAAGGGCATGGCCAAGACAGATGAAGCAAACTGGTAAGAGGAATATTCCATAGCATTGAAAGCTATGCCCAGAAGGTGTATAAACAAGGAGAGCTGGCCAGGAAGGGCTGGTCAGTGCTGCAGGATGGGCTGGGCACAGGTCAGCAGGTGGTGAGCAACTGTATTGTGCATCACTCGTTTCTCTTGGATTTTATTCCCCTCCCTCTTACTTTCATTATTATTATTATAATATTTTACTCTTTTTTTCATTTACTAAAATTTTCTTTTCTCAACCCACAGCTTTTACCTTTTTCCAACTTCTCCATCCCACCAGAGTGAGGGGGAAATTAATGAGGGGGAAGTCAGGTCCATGATACTTAGTTGCCAGCTGGAATTAAACCACAACAACCACAAAAAGGGTTTTTCCCTTTTCATATTTAATTGCTCAGTTTGGTATGAGCAATGAGCAATTTGGTATCCAGTCTACCATTGCTTATCTACCAGCCTTTCTAAAAAGGCTGATGCAGCCATGGCACAACAGCAGTACTGGAGTCACGGCAAATCCTAAATTGTGATAGACCCTTGGGACAGGTGTCTTTTCTCAGACCTTGAATTTCTCCCAAGTGGTGGATCTTGTCAATGTAGATACAGTGAGAGGGGAGTTCTAGTCTGTCTATTCCAAGAAAAACAGGACAAACAGAGAAAGTCCAAGGTCCTGGGAGTATGAATCAACTCCTCCTTTACTCTGGACAGTATGTGCTGGCCTAACAGGAAAAATCTGACCAAGACTGAAATTTGGCTTTTACCCACTCCTACTGAAAGCAAAACAATTATGCAGTCTAAATAGATGAATAAATTTATTTCAAGTCAATTAATAACAATATGTTTGATCTTAAAGCATTACCACATCATAGGTTATTATTACTGTCATTCAAAGAAAGGCAAAAATCTGGTGTAATATTACAGAATAGCTGGGGTTGGAAGGGACCTCTGGAGATCATCTAGTCCATCCCCTCTGCTAAAGCACCTATGGCAGGCAGCACAGGACAATGTCCAGGCAAATTTTCAGTACCTCCAGAGAAGGAGACTCCACAACCACTCTGTGCAGCCTGTTTCAGTGGTCTGTCACCCACACAGCAAAGAAGCTTTCCTCATATTCCGATGGAACTCCCTGGTTTTCAGGTTTTGCCAATTGCCCCTTGCTCTGTCACTGGGCACCAGGGAGAAATCCGGCCCCTTCCTCTTGACATCCACACTGAAGTGATTTGTATGCACTAAGATCCCCTTATCTCTTCTCGAGGCTGAATAGGCCCAGCTCCCTCAGCCTTTCTTCAGAGATGCTCCAGAGTCCCCTCACCATCTTTATTGCCCTCTGCTGGACCCATGCCAGTAGTTCCTTGTCTTTCTTGAACAGAAGAGCCCCAAACTGGACACAGAACTCCACATGCACCCTCACCAGGACTGAGCAGAGGGGCAGGATCACCCCCTTGACCTACCAGCAGTGCTCTCCCTAATGGATCCCAGGGTACCATCAGCCTTCTTAGTCCCTAGGGCACTGCTGGCTCATGGACAGCTTGTTGTCCACCAGGACCCCCAGGCTTCTTCTCAGAGCTGCTTCCCAGTAGGTCAGTCTCCAGCCTGTGCTGTTACAGGGGCTTATTCCTCTCCAGCTGCAGACCCTGCACTTGCCTTTGCTGAACTTCATCAGGTTCCTCTCCAGACATCTCCCCAGCCTGTCCAGGTCTTGCTGGGTGGCAGCACAACTCTCCAGGGTACCAGCCACTCCCCCCAGTTGTGTAGTACCAGCAAACTTGCTGGGTCTGCACTCTGTCCCTTTACCCAGGGCACTGATGATTACGATGAACAAGACTGATCCCTGGGTAACACCATAGGCTACAGGCCTCCAACTGGACTCTGTGCTGCTGACCACAAACCTCTGAGCTCTGACATGCATTCAGTTCTCATTCTACTCCACTGCCCACTCATTCAACCCACACTTCCTGAGCTTGTCAGGAGACATCAGGGTAAACAGTGTTAAATGCTTTGCTGAAGTCAAGGTAGACAACATCCACCACTTTCCTCTCACCTGCCCAGCCAGTCAGTCCATCCTAGAAGCCTATCAGATTGGTCAAGCAGGATTTCCCCTTGGTGAAACTTTCTTTACTCCCACATGTTTAGAGATGACATCTAGAATGAGTTTTTCCACCCCCTCTCCAGAGATGGGGGTGAGGCTGACTGGCCTGTAGTTTCCCGGATCCTCTTTCTTGCCAATTTTAAGACTGGAGTGACACTGGCTTTCTTCCAATCCTCACATGTTTCTCCTGTGCTCCATGACCTTGGAGAGTGGCCTGATCTCAGGCACCTCTTCTGTTCTCCATCACCATGGAGAGTGCCTTAGCAAGAACATCTGCCAGCTCCCTCAGCACTGGTGGGTGCATCCCATTGGGTCCCTGGATCTGCAGGTGTCACATTTGCCTAAATGATCTCTAATCCAATCCTGCTTGACCAAGGGAAAGTCTTCCTTGCTCCAGACTTTCTGTCTTGCCTCTGTGATCTGGGATTCCTGAGAGCAGCCCTCAGCAGCAAAGACTGAAGCAAACAAGGTATTCAGTAACTCCCCATACTCTGTATCTTTCATCACCACAGCACCCACCCCATTTAGCAGCAGGCTCACATTTTCCCTAGTCTTCCTTTTGCTACTGATGTACCTGAAGAAGCCCTTCTTGCTGTCCTTGACATCCCTTGCCAGATTTGATTCCAAATGGACCTTTCCATAATCTCTATTAGACATCTGAAGTTGAGCAGAAACAAGCACATGTTTGTGAATGGACAAGGATGGATTTTGGCAGGTAAAAGCATGTTCAGTTTCCCATATTTCTTGATCAGCTGATCCTAGAGAGGAGCTCTAAAGCCTGCAGTTCAATTCTGGCTTCAAAACATTGCCAGTTTGCCCTCGCTGTTTGGCAAGAAACAGCAAAATTGTGTTAACAGTTTCTTTCAAGAATACATGTTAGTAAGTGCCAAATGACAGTTGTAATGACCCTGATGCATTTCTATCCTTAGGGCTTTTTTTGTTTAGAAGCTGGTTGCCACCCACAAAGAAAAAGATCATTCTTTGTCATGAACTCTCCCATCACCCTGAGCTTTCTCCAGTGCCACCAGCACTATACCTAGTAAGAGTAAAGAAACAACCTCCTATTTAATGAAGAGCCACTCCTACCTGGGATTGTAAACACCAGAGCATGCAGTAAAGGCCTGAAACAGAGCCTGCTAAAATCCAGTGAGTGTTTCCATCAATTTTAACAGGCTCTTGGTCAGGTCTTGAGAGTCTATTTTTATGAAATCACTCATTTCTTCCCTTGTTTATGTAAAGAACCTTTTTTGTTTTTTAATCCATGCAGAAAGACTCTATTTGGTCTTGTATCAGGGCAATGGTTTAATCATAAGTTAAATTAAGAAGTGTCACTGTCTGCAGCCAAAAGAAAGAAGCTAAGTCTGACACAGCAACTGTGCACCGCTTCTCTGGCTCAGCATTGACCTTGGTTGACAGGAACATGTGCCTGAAAAATGCACCCAAGGGGGAACTCATCACAACATGAACAATCACAGTAGAATGATAAACACCCACATTGTACAAGAAAGCTGCCAAACCCTCACAGCAGCCAGGACTCCAAGTGCATCTGGAAGGAAGTGTACCAAGAGAACACATGTGTATGCACAAGTATGTGCATATGTGTTTGCACACACCCTCTTGCCCCACTTAGTGCCTAGAGCACCATGTTCCATTTTGTAATAAAACACATGTGTAAAAATACCTTTCTGCTCCCTTATGACAGGGACAACTAAGATTATCAGGTTCCCTACATGCAATCACAACAGAAGGTTATGATGTTTTGCAGTGATTTAATCATACTGATCCATTCACTTACATTTTTCTCCTTAATAAGATGACTGATGTGTTTAGTTTTGAGCAGCTTAGATTTCCTTTTAATAATTAATGATTACATGCTCCCACAAGATCATCAGAGCTGTGAGAAGGCCATAAAAACACATTCAGTAAGAAATTAGTCTGTGTTTCCTCTTAACTAATGGAAGAAACAATGGCTTTTAAAAGTAGCACGGATGATTTTCTTGCACATGTGGTCTTACGCAAGATTCCTGCTGTAAAAGCCTAAGGTTGGCAGACATCTTCAAGGATGAACTGAAGAGCCAAAATAGTCTTTATGGACTCAAATCTGTTCACTCACACAGGTACTTGCACAAGCAGAACCCAATGCATTCATGCAAAGATCATTTAAACCATGAAAGATCAGGTACATTCTGTATTCTCATTGTCAACATAAGCCTTTCTGCAAAGTGTTTGAAATGCAGAAATGGCCTGCTGTGCTGATGAGGACTGAAAACAATTCTTGCTTTCTTCTATCATCTTTCATCTAAAATATTTGCTGTCTCCTGCCACATCTAGCTATCCACAGACCAAGAGTAATGAGGGCAATAAAAGAAGTTGAAGGTGCTTAGTTCCTCAGCATAAGAAGTTTAGTTGTAGCAACACAAGCAAGAATTGCAAGAAATTGATTTTTTTCTGTACCTGTATGTCAATCACAGGAGATCTGTATCACTTTTGTAAGAAGGAGACTTGGAAAAGAGTTGCATCTCTGGTGAAATATATGGATATTCAGGGCTCAAGTATAGGTGTAATTGCAATCTGCCTGTAAGGATGTCTGATAAACTTCAATTTGGAATGCCAAATCTGACACCTTTTAGGTAGCTTTCACATTGCAAGTGCCAACTCTGCTTAAGATGTGTGAAATCCTTGATGTGGCTAGAAAAAGCTGTGGATCAGCTCAAGCAGCAGATCCTGCAGGGCGCTGAGCCCCTGAAGTCCCTTCACAATCACTGGTGGAGCGCATTCTTCCTGCTCTTGCCCACATGTGTGCATTGCAGCATTTAGTCATGTAAATATGGGAAGAAACAGTGCATGGTTTTGTTTTTGTTTCAAAGACTGTCTGTGCCTGCAGACTCGCCAGAGCCAGATGCTGTAACTCTGCATAGTGCTATTCTGCGAGATGGGCCAGAATCTTCCAGTCGCTGGGTGTGGTGGGTGCGAGGTCGCCTCATTAGCTGTTTGAAGCTGCGTGGGTAGTTTCCATTGTGGTCTAGCAGCCTTGCAGGACACACCCAAAGAAGCTGGGTAAACTGCATGCAGGCATTAGCCCACGCTAAATTCCGCGCTCCCACAGCTGGATTGCTACCCCTACTGCAGCAAGCTAGTTGAAGGCGGGTAGGTACATCTCCAGAGAGAAGAGATGGGTGAAATATTCAGACAGGAGGCCCTTCTTTCTGCATCCTACAGCACAGGGCACCAGCCTGGTGCTGAAGAACAAGGTGTGAAGCGGCTCACTCGAAATAAAGGTGAGTTTAGTAAGGATACAGGAGGCAGATCTGCTCAAGACAGCATCCCAAAGACAGAAAACACCAAGCTTTCATGGTTTCAGCCACCCAAGCTGGAACTTCTGGAAACCCTGAGCGTAAAAGGAGTAACTTCCTACTAAGGGTACAGAAAACATGGAAATCCCAGTATTTTCCAGACTTTCTGATTGCCGAACAGTAAGAACAGATTGCCAGCTGGGAGCCTGGAAGCCCTGCAACAGACTTCCAGTCAGCCCACAGAGCAGGGCTGCCAGAGCACCACTGATATCGTGTAGCTCTGCAACTACTCTACAGAGCTGATAGTCAGAGTCACCTGTCAAATGTCATTTTAACTGAGAAGCTGCAGGAACCAGAGAGCACATTTATTTCAGAAATAAAATGTTTGTTGTTTCCAGGAGGAAATTATCACAAAATTTCTGGTTGGCAGAAAAATTTCTTTTCATTTCCCAGATCAATTTTGACCAAAAACCTCCCCCATAAAAAAAAAATAAAAATAAAGAAAACACGATTTCCCATGAACCAGTTTGTGTTTTGTTTTCTTCAGCCAATTTAAATCAGTAAGAAATGAAAGGGAGAAAAGGAGGGAGGAGTACAGTTAACCAGTATAAAACTTCTCGAGACCTTTATATTGCCGGACTTTTTTTCCTGTGGTCAGAGATGGTGATACCAGAAAGAAAAACAGCAATTTCTTATCTCCACCTTTATATGAGCTGAAATTACCAAGGCTTAACAAGTTACCACATGTCAGCTGAACCAAGCAGTCTTTGTACATCCTCAACCCTTAAGTAGCACAAGACAATGTGGTTTAACATAACCTTTTTTGTTGCGGGCTAAACCAGGTTTCATTGCCCTAAATATGCCTCAAACTAAATGTATAAACACTTACCATATTTAACCTATAGAATATCTCAAGTTGGAAGGGAATTGACATCTCATTAATCTGCAGCAATTTAAACATATATATATATAAGAAAAGAAGCATAATTGATATGCAGCATCATTGCCTTGCTGTGGTACTACAGTGCCACATTAGGAGCACCACATGAAACCAAGGCTCAGGACTCCCTTATTTAAAGTCCCTTCACAGGCCATTCTGTGATTCTACAACTCCCTCACACAATAAGCAGGAGCAACAGCTGTTACTCAGTTACTAATTAACTGAGCTAATTAACTAATAATTAATTATTTACTGATTCTATTTATCCAAATGTTTCAGATCAAACTTACGTCTGAGTCTTATGAGAAATCTCTCCCAATCACAAAATGTGACACAGGTCACTCTTTGAGCACATCACTCTTTTTAATAGAAGGATGTGCTGCTATGCCCAGTATAGATTCAAAGGGGAACCATATTAAGTATTCTAAAAGTCATGCAGGAAATCTGTGGTGTAGCAAAGCCTCAAATCCAACAGACTTCTACATCCCTTTTACACACCAATACCTCCTCAATGATCTCTCCTTTGAGACTGCAGTCTGTCTGAGCTTCCCAAGTTAGTTGTCAGGAGTGTTAGCTTATGATCATTGAAAATAATGAGATTGCTCCTATTGCTATCAACCAGGGCTTTGCAACTTATTTTAACAGGAAAAGGCTCACTGAATTCAGAAATCTAAAAATACCCCAATGCTTCCCTTATATTGCAAACAGAGCAGTAGATTAGTTAGTAGTTAGAGAGACTGTGGATATATGTAATAAATAATAGAAATATGTATATTTAGAATATGTATGATGTTGTAACAACAGACTTAAGTTTTACTTCTGTAGCCAGAAACAACTTGCAGACCCATGAAACATCCTGCCTTGTTTGCTTTCTCAAGGCCTCTGTTAACTTATCTCTCAGGCCATAAGATTCCAAGTCTGATAGAGATTTCAAACTGCTACCATTGAAAGGTGACTGCAACCCTTTAAAAGGAAGAAATAGCCTACATCTATGGAAATTATTCTATTATTTTACCTTAAAATAGAGATGGGGGGGAAAAGCACATGTTTCAACACTGAAGTCAATATACAACAGTAATAGGTGACCCTCCAACCGGACTGTCAAATGTAAGGATCAAATATCCCATGGTTTGCTGTGATTAAGGACATGCTCACTTCCCAGCATTTGCTGCAGTTCTGGCAAGTCGTGAGACAGCAGACTTTAAATCTGTAACATGACTGATAGAAGTGTTGTTTTTAAAGGTTGAAAATGTTTTAGCACTAAATATTAAGTCACTCAGAGATTAGAATATGTATGGGATCAATTTTTCACCACATATCATCAGACTTTTATGCTGTGAAAAACAGTGGGGTTACTCTGGCATAAAACCAATGCAATGGAATGGAGACTCATACCTGTGGTCACTAACGTGGCCCAGTTGTATATACAAAGGGATATGGGGGAGAAATATCAAGAAAGGGTGTCAAAGCCCAAACATGTTCTAAAACGACTTTCCAGTGTGACACAAAGTAAAATGAACTCTTTTTAATAAATACTTTGATAGCATTTGTTGGAGATAGTCTATGAATCTCACTTTTCACTCATCATTGGGACTGCAGAATTTGTGTCCATATCAATTACAGAAAGTTGCACCATCTTGCCACCAAGATGCAGGTGTGCCTGCAGGAGGACAAAGTGTGACACAGAGGTCACATGCCATGCAAATTACAGATGGAAGCAGATTCCAGCACACAGCCTGACACCATTCTAGCTGTTAGGCTGTGCTGTCTCCATTTCAATTCTCTCTCAGACAGTTTCTTACTGAATCCAAGACTAACTTTTGGGTTTTGCCCTTAGTTTATGTTCTCGTAATAATTACACTCATTTAATGTCAGAGAAGATTCATGAAGGCCAAGCAGTAGAGAAGAAATTTCTATGTTAGACAAAGCTATGAGACAAAAATCATGGAAGATGGTAGTCTGGAGAAAAATGGCTTGGCAAGTTGAAATGAAGGCCATAAAGTCATGGAATTATAGAATCATTTGAGTTGGAAGGACCTTAAAGCTCACAGCCTTCAGTTAGAAAATTCATTTAAATCAACCAAAAACGGTCCACATTGCTCTTTGCTCCTTTGGGTTTCTTTTCTTCAGTTTAGATCAGATCTGCCTTTGAGTTCTTTCTGCCAAACTCTTGACAAGTTTAATTTTGAAAACTGACAACAACAAGGAAGCTTTTAACTGTTTTTATATTAATCTACTTCAACTCATTTTTATCTAGCTAGCGGCAGGGTTTAATCAATTACAGGTTCTTTCTCTAAAGAAGGCCTCAGCTAAACTTAACCACAGTTTACACTGTGGCCTACATTACTAAATTCCAATGGCATTTAACTTTTCAAGGTCTTTCTTTAGAGTGGTAACACTGAGTTTTACATGATACACAGACAAGGGTTTAGGAAATGCCAGATGGTTACTCCTGAAAGGATTTACTGATGGACTACACCACCACTAATGGAAAACTGAAGAGGACACTTAGCCAGAACATTGTCAGACATTAGGATTTCTCACTACTCATCACACACACACAAACGAAAAAAAAAACAACTCTCTTTCATGCTTACTGGGAAGCTCCTGGAAGAGCACAATTCTGCATTCCCTGCAAACCCCCAAATTCCCTTGGATTTCACCAACGATTTTGAGTTGCACAAGCATAATTCCCTCTCCAACTAGGAACTTCTGCCAGAGCCACAAAAGGCATGACTCTCCTACAACTGTTAGCCAGAAGATTTAGCCTTTTTAAGCTCAAATTGTCAAGTTATTCTCTAGCTCTGGTAGTTCCAGGTTCAATTCCTGGTAATGATTAGGACAACAGTTACTTCACAGTGAACATAGAATCCATCTCTAAGTACTTCAAAAATTCTTATATAGAGGAACACCTTTAGTTTTATTTTAGTAGGCATAAATGTATAGCCACATGCTCTCTCAAGATACGACTGGTGGAGGGGGAAGCATTGAAAACTGATTTGTAAGAGGAGATGCAGATTAATAATAAATGGTTATATAACACAAAAATGATACATAATATTAGGAATCATTAACTGCAATAGAAAACAGATGTCACTGTGTCTATAACAACCCCACAAAATTCTACTTGTCTGTTACCTCTGGGGTTTTTCTTTTACATATACACTTACATGTTAAAACTTGCAATTTCCATGGCAAACACGAGTCAAGGAGCTTTTATGTCTGAGCTTATGAGGTTTGATAATTTTCTAAATTTGCCTAGCATAAAACACATAACAACTTCAAGCAGATGACTCAAAAAATCACATAATATTATCTGTGTATTATTTACAGCTTGTGTTTAGGAGGAAAAACACATTCAGCGAGAGAATGACATCTTTTCAGGGACTTAAACAAAACACACCAAAAAAATCAGAGTGGAATCAAGGCTTACAAGCAGGAAGATATACAGCAATAATTGCATAACAGCCTGCCTGATTTTCTGCATTGGCTCAAGGAAGCTCCCTGTATGAGCACACACTCTTTGGTACACTGTAGCTAAACACAGAAACTGCTTAAAATCCCAACTCTGGAAAAAGTTCTGAAAAAACTTAATTTGAAATTCTGCTGCAGTCAGTGGGACATGCTTATCCATATTTATATGCTTGGCAGCTGAGGACCCAAAAGATCTACAGCAGGTTCCTCTTTCCCCTTGCACATTGAGGTCCTTTCAAATCCCACCAACCATTTACAGAGCTCCAGCTCTCAGCTGAATAAAATTCTTACAATAATCTGGAGAGCACAGTCTAGACAACTCTCATCCTGAGAACATATTTGCTACCACAGGGCACCAAAAGTCTTCAAAAAATTGTAAATTTCCTTCCCTTTGGAAAGAGTGAAGTCCGCTCCATGTGTTAACTGAGACTCACCCTATCAACTGCTTTTTCCTCCACAAAATGTATTAAGGGCCTAATATCATACTCCATTCCTATAGTGATTAAATTCTACAGACACATAAATAATCAAATCTCAGCATGTAAACTGTTACAATCCCTGTTCTCACATGTTTACATGTTTACATGTTTAAATCAAGATGAAAATTATAATCTAAAGCAATAGGATAACTTGACTTCTGTCTTCATAGAGCAGAAAGCACAAGCTCTTTTCCTTTTGCAGGAAAAATAACATTTACTGATGAGATACAAATGTTAAGAAAGAAAAGTATGAACAAACAAAAGCTGTTTCATCAAATTCTCTAACAGAAACACAAAAAGGAAATGCCAAGATGCCTTACATTACATAATAAGATGCAGTTTATGACAGGTAGTTAGCCCTTTTAAAATCATGGAATCATAAAATGGGTTATGTTGGAAAGAACCCTATAGAATATCCAGTTCCAACCCTCCTGCAATGGGCAGGAACATCTACTACCAGACCTGGGTGCCCAGGACCCTATCCAACCTGGCCTTGAACATTTCCAGGACTGGGGCACCCACAATTTCCTTCAGTAACCAGTGCGTCACTACTCTCATAGTGAAGAAATTCTTCCCAAAACCTAATTTAAACCTGTTCTCTATCAGTTTAAAGCAATTACCCCTTGTCCTATCACTCCATGCCCTTGTAAAAAGTCCCTCTCCAGCTCCCTTTACAGCCCCTTTAGGTACTGAAGGTACCTAAAAGTTCCCCCAGATCCTTCTTTTTTCAAGGCATGAGTGATGCTGAAAACCATGAGATGAGACTGGCTTACCTCATTTCCCTGCATAGTACAATCTGTTTATTCTACAATGGGAAAATCCCCTTCTTTTGTTTAGTCAACTTCAAAGTTTATTTTGGTGCAAGATTCCCCTCAGATACAGCAATGTGACCACCTGACCTCAGCTGGAGTGTGGTAATTCACATCCATACTGCCCTTCCTCCTGCAGCATCTTTTGCAATGTGTGCTGTTCACACGCCAAACACTCTTTCAGCGATAAACTCTTCATTGGGAAATTAAGTAAACTGGCCAATTATGTGTACCAATTAAAGGTAAAACTGATAAAAACTGGTGAGTGGAACACACAAGCAGGGGTTTATAAAAGAGAGAGGAAGCCTGCTGGAGAGGAAAGAGCAGGGGAAAAGATAAAAATGGTCTCTGAAGATTAGAACAATTTAATTTGTGTCTGTATACATCATGTATTTACATTTCACCACGATAACAGGATCCACCAAGAAACAGTACCATTGTATGAGGAGAGGCCCCAACAGTTTTGAACAGGACTCTGCTGGGAAAACTTGTTCAGGAAAGGTCTTCCCCAAGACCCCTAGCAGAACCCGCAAGCAGTTCGTAACCTGCTCCCTGGCAGAGCTCAGACTCTCACAAATTGAGATGACAGCTGGGCATGGTTTTATGGAGCCTAGCAAGGCCCACACAGCGCAGTTGGGTGCCTGCATCCCTTTGCAGACCTATCTGCTAGAATTCTACTCAAGTTTACACAGGCCATCTGTGTAACAGCCCAAGTGACAATGCCGGTGCAGCGCCGCCACCGCACCAGTGACTGAGCAGCAACGCCGTCTCGCTCTTTCCAACCACCTCCCGCCACAGATGAGCCGCTGTGAGCCACTCGTTTGGAAACAAAAATCCATGCAGGACAGCAGAGTTAAACACCCTGGGCACCAATCTGTAGGGCACTGGGGGTCTGAGAGGCAGATGCCCTGGCAGGGACAGATCTGGTACTGGTTAGAGAGCCACAGCCTCAAGTACATTTTGAAAAGCTTACATATTGCACAGTTCCTTAGCTACTCCACACTGTGCTTCTGTACACTGCACTATAAAATCTCCCAGTGCAGTAGGTGGGCTGGCTATTTTTAAAGTGCTTTGGATGAGTTTAGGCTGATTATTATGCCTCTTTGATTCTCCTTCTTTTTGCAAAAGAGACTGAGTTTTGACTCAGAAATAAATACGTCTGGCAAGAGAAAACAAAGTAAGGCTTTATGTAAAATTTACACTAAACATAAACCTAAGTCTAAGTACATGGCAAATCATTTTGATAAGTGGTTAATAAGTTAATAAAGATACTATTCATCAACCCACTGGAGTTGAACATTATAGTGATTTATAATTCTCTGGAATGTTTTTTACTGGTGTATTTATAACTGCTTATACCACATGGTCCTCACATGGCTAACCAGCTCTGCAGGATCTGTTTGTTATTTCAGTAAAGCATATTAATGAAATCTTAACATAAAATGAGTGACCAGAAAATATAGTGACAGATATGATATTTTATGATCCATACATGAACTAAAAAATTTACCAGACTATTCTTTAAATAACTGTTAACATATTGAGCCAGCAGCAGTAATTCATACATATCAAATAAACAAGAAAGTAAAGGTTACAATGGAAAACTGTTCTGTTGCTGTAAAAGTGGAACCTAGTGAGCTCCAAAGCTCACAAGATGCTGCTGAATCCATTCTCAGGTTAAAGAGTTTGAAGCTCAGCCTCAGGAAGTGTTTTAATTCTAATTTAATTCAATAACAAAGTGTCCTGGCAGGTTAGAGGAGGATGTTGTATGCACTGTCTGTATCCTTTGCCGTGCAGCTGGCAGCAATGCTGGACTTTGCTGGGGCTCTGCAGGAGGAGCTAAGGAAGACCTCACCACTTCTCACTACAGCAGGCACTCAGTGTTCAGACTGCACCCCCAGCTGCTGCAACAGAAGGGTTATGAACTCTTGCACTTCCACAAGTCCATTTCAAACAGACTTTCAGTCCCAATAGTGTTGCACAAAAGCTTGTTTACAGATTAGGAAAATGAACAGAAAAATAATGCAGTTGCTCTCATGTCAAAATTTCACTAGACTCTAAATATTTTAGGATCCAAGGTCCTACAATTCACATCCAAATATAGATGTAGACACATAGGGAATAAGGTGATTTTAATACAAAGATAATTCCTAGAACATTGTTTGAGCTTTATTGACTAGTTAGAAAGACAAACTAAACGGCCAGCTTATCCTGGAAAGCAGGAGACCCTTTTTTACAAATGACTATGATCTGTTTATTGGGACACAAGACTGAACTCAGCACATCTAAACTACATGCACCCTCTGGGTCTGGACTTTGGTTACCTTCCTCCTTGTCTCTATTCTTTTGAGATCTAGCACAAGCTGTATTAACACTTTTCCCCAGTTTCATCTAGGTAGCTTAACTTTGAACTGGAAAAGAGCAGAGGAGACTTGCTTGGAGAGCAACCCCTAACCTTTAACCATACGGCAACAATTAACAGCAACTTCTGTCCCCACCTCTTTGCACTGAATAGATATCTCTGAACAAACAGACCCTTGCACACTAGCCCCAGGAGCCTGAAAGGCTGCAGAATCATCAGTAAGAAAACCCACAGTCCAGAGTCTGACATGAGCTGTGTGGACTTACACAAAGTTACATCACAAGCCCAAATGAAGTTCGAACAAAGTGCAGCCACAGGCAACCCCTCTGTTCTGTTTCCAGATTAAATAACCACTTGCGTGGGGGTTTGAACACTTCTGTTTGTTTGTATGCTTTGCATCTCTCTCTGAGACCCTCTCTGTCTGACCTGAGTGTACTCCCAAGAGTTCTCTCTGGACCAGTATGTTTCTCACTGCAAGTGCTACATCAGCAGCTTAGCACATTGGAGAGCTTCTTTCTAAATTCAAATTTGCCCTTGTACTTGGAGGCGTATAGCATGTACTTGAGAGCATCACAGGCACATCAGTTTTTCTCTCTGTGTATCCAAGGATGACGCTGCAGGGTAAGGTCTAAACCACCCCTCTTGCAGTGTAAATAGTCCAGCACTGCTTGCCCTCTATGCACATTAAGGACATCCCTAAGACATGCAGTCACTGCAAATCTTGCTGCTGGTAAAGATGAAACGCTGACCCACAGTCCCACAGCTCCATGGGATCATACCTAGACCAAACCTGGTTTTTCTGCAGCACAAATACATCCTGTGTGTTTATACAGTGCTTGGAGCATTTTGATATAGTTCTGCATCATTTTGCAAAGTTATAAAGTCCTCCAGGACCACAGAAAATCTCTGGAGAAATGGGGCAAAAAAGGCAGGAATGGGAAGTAGAAAAATTAAGAAATTACTAGCAGTAGTCTGTGAACTTCATGAATCTATTACAGAAACCCCAGATGCAAAATTCAGTATAGAGCTAAATTCCAGCACCCATTACTCACCCTGCTTTTGCAACATGAGTAAGTCACGTGTGGAATTAGATACTGCTCTGCATGAGACATTCATGGTTCAGTATAACCTGGACCACACTGCATGAGGGATTTTCTGTCCCAAAAGCAAAGAAGCAAATTGAGTGAAAAAGAAAGTAGAACAATATGACAGTGTGAAAATTCCAGGTAAACAATATCAGAAGGACAAAATATGAGTTGCAGCTACATATATACACCCTTGACTCTGATTTCAGAGTAGATACCATGTTGTTGTCAGGAATTTGCCATGGGGTAGATAATTTTGTTGGACCTTCTGGAAGGAGGAGGGAGAAGGAGTGGTCAGATATTTTTTATCATCTTTTAAATTACTGGAATTCATTTCCAACTTTGTTCCAGCTGCAGCTTAGTTTTCCTTCCAAGATTTTAAGCGTACCCTACCCAATGTGTGGGCTAGGCAGGCTTTAGAAATGGAAAAGAAACAAATTAGGAAATTGCCTCTTGCTTTTTCATTCTGTCTTTACTTTCTCAATCTTTCACCATTTCACACAGATTCCAAGCTGTATCCCCACTGAGAAATGCAGGGCATGTTAAATAAGGAGCAGTTTGCTCAAGTAACAAACTCTGAACACGGCTGTCTCCACAGTCGGTGGTCCGGTCTCCTCCTGTCCCGTCCCATCACCACTCATTCCCATGCAAGCTCCACATTTCCTATCTTCTCTGCTCTCCAAATATCCTCTTCTTTCCTTTTTCCTCTTTGACTTGCTTCTTTTCCTCCTGTTTACATGAGGATACACCTCCACACTACCATACTCAATCTCTCAATTAAAAAGGTGACATTTTGTATCAAAAATAAAAAACTAAGCAATTGTGAGCAATGATGAAGGAGTAAGACTTCAAGAACAATGCACCAAGGAAGGAAAAATATCTATACTGTAATCTGTCTGTCATGGCCTAATGACAAACAAAAGCCAAACTGAAAACACTGTTTGGAACCTAACCTGTTAAGTTCTGAAAATTTCCATCAATTAGTGGTTTCAGGATTTCCTGCATGGCAGCTGGCATCCAGGCTACCATGTTTCATATCCATACATAAATTTCCTCAATTAATTTTTCATTGCACTCTCATTTTTCATTTGTGAGAAACAGTAATTAATTACCATTTGAATCTTTTTACAGAACTAATACACAATTCTTCCATTAGTACCCTGTATGACTGCTGACATGCCACATCCAATCCATACAGCCATAAAGTTTTGTTTCACATCCAGTCAGCACTCACAAGCTGGCATTATCTTCCACTATAAAGCCAAAACAACTATCATTATATCACATCTATTTTCTAGCTTCAGGCAAGTGTATAAGGGCAGCTTTGGAAAAATATTCTCAAAATACCTTTTCCAATTCATTACTCTGTAGTGCCAATGGTCATGTAGTGCAAATTAACTTGTATGTTTTTGGATGTAAGCCTGACAGTGAATGCCAACCACTGATTTTCCACAGCCCAGACTACACACATTCACAATTGTTTGTAATACATATAATAATGCTTTGTTAAATGGCAAGTCTTAAAAGAGGGTTAATGTTGCCTTAAGAAGATCAGATGAACAAGGTAGTCACGGCAGCAGTTTTAGCCTACTTTTCAAGAGTTACTGGACCACATGTGATATATCTGTATGTACATGATTTTCAAGAAATTTCAAATTTTGTTGACAGTTTTTTAAGAATTTGTGTCGTTTCTGCAGCTGCATATCATGGGGATTCAGAATGGGCTGACTCAGACACACCCAAGTATTCTTGTGGGGCTCTGTTATTTACAAGCCACTCTGTTAAAATGGCAGTTATGATTTGGCTATACTCATTTCTTTGTTTTCATTGTCTTCACATACTTTCACATGTCTTTGTCTTGGTACTGCTAGGCTTCCTAGCAACATGGAGAACCTAAGATTTGCTCCTTCAAAGAATTCATGGCCCCAACCCAAAGAGTCCCACTGACCACAGTGAATTTTGGTTAAGGTTAAATAGGCAGAACACTGTTAAGAGCAACAGCAAAATCTAAATCTGAATTAGAGGGATAATATGGCCTATCCTTGTAATTTTCTGCAACAAAAAAGTCTTCACAGTGGCTGAAATTCTGACCTCACTAACAACACTGACTAACCCTCTCTGGAAGATTTCACTAATTAGTGAAATCCAGTACATGCACCTTACAAGTTAATTCACTTCTGCTGATATTTCTATTTTAAGAGCCAGATGCCTAGAAAATTATCAGAATGTTTACTCCTTAAAAATAAGCATTAAAGATATGAGGGATGGAGAATCCTGAATATATAAACTCAAAAGCTTAAGCAGCCAATTCCAATTTTTCATATATCTGACACAATTTTCTTAATGGTTGCATCATAATCTACTAACAGGGCATTTGTCTTCTTCATTTATTTTCTTTCTCTCTTTTTCCTTTAAATTCACAGCTGCAAATCAATGCAAACTCATTCAGCAATTACCCAAGAGAAAACTTCTGTTTTGTAAAGTGAACATTGTGCTTTTGGGACCTCTCTGAAAACTTTTAACAATGTTACACCCTTGGGCCTTTCTGTCCTCCAATTCCTAGCTTGAAAGCTTGCATTCTCACTAGCTGTCCCTTTTTATACATGCTTTTGTCAAACTGCACTGAAGTGAA
Source organism: Notiomystis cincta (assembly GCA_013398075.1). Taxonomy (NCBI): domain Eukaryota; kingdom Metazoa; phylum Chordata; class Aves; order Passeriformes; family Notiomystidae; genus Notiomystis; species Notiomystis cincta. The sequence continues at coordinate 43,154 of VZRX01009969.1, forward strand.
AAATGTTCATGAAGAACTTTGGTTTATTATTTTAAATAGCAAAGGTAGCTCTCCTCAATCCCGCATCTTATGGATTTTTTATTATTATTTTTACAGTTTGGCCAAAAATATCAATAAAATAAAGTAATTCCAAGTTTCCTATGTTACGGCCAACAAACTGATCACATTATTACTGGATAACATCACCTCTTTGGAATTAGGCTGCTAGCTGAGGTCTTATTATAGTAGTGAATTCACACTGCCATGGTTAGCAATGTTAGCATTTCAATTATAATAGTCTCTTCCTCCTCCTCCTCCGCCTATCTTTTCTCGAAGGACTGAAATTTGGACTTAAAAATGAACTTAAGCTTGAAGGACTGACAGCATAATCCATGTCACTAAATCCATGGCTTATCATTTTAGCACAATTCTGACAAGTAGCTTTAGAGTATTCTTAAGTACAGGCCCGACTTCATGTCTTCATCCTATATCCCAAACTTGAGTGTGTATGCAGAGTATATAGCACTCATTACCATTACCTTTGTGGCTTGAGCTTCTTAATAAACAAGCTTTTAATAATCTCTTCATTTTAGGGAGCCACTGCTTTTAAAACTGTGCATCCAACTGACAGATTGGACTGAAAGATGTGTGTTGCTACAGCTTCACTTCAAAATTCTGTTTCAAAACAGGGATGTCATGCACGAAGCATGTTTCTCAAAAACACTGTTGGTGAGCTACGCAGTGGAGAGGATCTGAAAAGACTCCACCTGGGAGCTCTGAGCAAAAGTGGGAGACCCGCTGCAGGCTCGCCATGAAGACATCTGCCATACGTTTTTGCTGGGACGTGCCAGGATGACTCCATGGAAACCGCAGGCAGCTAAAACCCTGCCGCATGTTTGCCGAACATGTTTGCTCAACGGTGATGACACCGACGCTGCCCCGTCACTCGGACTCCGAGTCCCTGTCCCGGGCTGTGCCCCCCGTCCCCTCCCTCCCCACCCCGCGTTAAGCGGGCTCTGGGCTGTGTTTGCCTTTGTCCGTGTGCGGCGGGCGGCTGTCCCCGGGCACACGCCGGGCGCACCTCGGGGCCAGCGCGGGGCACACGGCCGGGG
>VZRX01009969.1:44752-110748 GCA_013398075.1 Notiomystis cincta
GCAGCTGCCGGCAGCTGCTGGCGGTGTGTCGAAAGCCGCAAGCAGGGTCACGGCCGCTGCCGCGCTCCCACCGCTGTGTCCCCGAGGTGGTGTAACCCGGGGAGAGGGGTTCATGGACTTATCCGCAGCCTCTTCCTTTGCTCCCACCTGTCATCTTTAGTTTTTCTTTACTTCTTTGCTGCCCGCCCTCCCCATCCCCTACAGCTGAAGCGACCGAGTCCCTAAGGACAAGGCAGGTTGCCCACGCGAAAGCACGGAGAGTTTGAACCCCGGGAGGACATCTTCTGCCCTCTGCCCCTGACCCGAGCGTTCCCACCACCGAGCTTCCCCCGGGACTTTCGACGAGCCCTGGGCACCGGGCTGGGCTCCGCCGGGGGCGGTGGGGCGCCGCGCTACCCCCGAGGAGCCGCGCTGGGAGGTGGGATGCGCCGGGGAAGAGCTCGACATCAGGGAGACGAGACCTGGGAAAAGGGCTTTTAAGGAAATTCTCCCTCGGTGATGTGAGGGGGAGGGGGAGAGACGGAGCCCCTCTTTGCTCCGGGAAGGAGAGACCTATCCGCACACGCAGATCAGGCCGTCGCTCTGCAGCAGGTGCCTCCGAACCCTTTCGTTCCTTCCCCGCTCCGTCTCTGAGAATAGCCCGAGGGAGCCCACAGACACCACCTTAATAGCCGTAATAATTAAAAACAACAACAACAACAACAAAAACCCCCTTCTGCCTGGCCTTAATGATCCTTTACACACATTCCCCAGCCGCTCCCTCCCCCGTCCCCCCAGTGAAGGGCACTGATTATTCGCACTCCTCTGCTTGCCGAGAGCGCAGCCTGATGAAAGGACTTTATCCTCGAGTGACTCCATCGCTTGCTCCTCCTCCTCTCCCCAGCCCGCCGGCCGCCTCGCTTCGCTCTCAACCCTAATTGGGCTCTTGCTAACATGATTAAAGCCCAGTTAAATGTTTCTTGATAAATCTTGTCAAGAGAGGATCCCCCTCCGTCCCCTCCCCTCTCTGTCGGTTGTCAGAAGCCCGGTTATAGACAGGACATGCCCGGCTCCTGCTGTTCATACTCTGGTGGGAAGTTGGCATTTCACAATTGTTCCTTTAACAGGGTTGTTTTGGAGCCGGTCCTGGGGATTGTTCCTCTTGAGGCCGGGCTTGCTGATAAGAACCGCCCGTGGCTTTTATGTAACACGTTAGGATTTGGTCCTGGTCCCAAAATCGCACTGTTTCTTTAGCCTTTTATTTCATACCCACCCTCCCCCTCCTGCTCTCGCTGCTCTTAGTAGCCTGTTCCCGGAAAGGCTCTTGCTCGATGCGAGCCGGCCGGGCGCGATCGCCCGTGTAAAAGGCGCGCAGGTCCCAGCGGAGCTGCGCGGGGGCGGAAGGTGCGCACCGCCGGCCGCTCCCGTTTCCCGGGAAAAGCCCCTTTTCCTCGGCTTCTCTTTCCGCGGTCGCAGCCCTCGGGAGAGGCTCTCCCTTTACTTGCCGTCGTTGTGCGAGGCGCCCCGATCCCCCGCAAGCTTTGAGGCAGCAGCACGGCAGCGAGCGCGCTCTGCCCTTCACCTGCGTCTGTTTCCTTGCGGTTTCACTGCAATTGAACTCGGGGGTTAAACCCCATCCCGCCCCCGTTATCCCTGGGGGAATGTGGTTGAATTCGTAGGAATTAGGAACCAGCAGTCGGCGTTGGAGGGTGAGGGTGGTCCCCCGGGCGCCGGGCCCCCTGCGGCCAGCCACGGGCTGGCAGCGCTGCGCCTGTGCTGGCGGCGCGGACCGGCTCGCTCCCCGTTTCGGGGGGGCTCGTTGGTGGGCCTGTTGGCTCGCTCCCACTTTGGTGTTCAGTTTTCTTTGGGATTTCAGAGGTCCGGCAGGGTCTTTTCGAGGGCTTTTGGTGGTTGCTGCTTCAGCCTCGCTGGGCTTGGAGGCTGCGGGGGCTGTAGTTGCCGAGGGGGGGATGGGGACGGGCTGTTCGCCCCCCTGTCGAGCCGTGTAGCCATGGCCTGGAAGCTCTTCGATCCGCGGCTGGAGGTGGCATTTCCCGATGGCAAACCTGGCCCTGGCTCCAGCCCGCGCCCCTCGGCAGCAGCCCGTGCCTCGAGTGCCGGCAGAGAGCTGCTGCCACACCGCATTTCCACGGGGGGCACGCACTGCCTTCGCCAGTGGGAAGCAGGAACAGNTCGACCCGGCGGAGCGTCGGCCCTCCTCAGGCGAAGTTTCAGCCGCGGTTTGAGGATGGTTCCCTCTCCCTACTCGTTCCTTCCCCTCTCCCCTGTGTGTTCCCCCACCGGGGGGGTCTGGGCTTGTGTGAGACCACAAGAGCTGCGGCCCCTTTGGCCCGGGGCTGTCGATTTACCCGAGAAGAGTCCCAAATAAGCAGCTGTTTGTGCTCTAGCTGGAATGCTGGAGGCTTTCTAAGAATGGCGCTTTTCTTACACGAGGGTTGGGGTTTTTTTAATTTAATTTTATTTTTATTGGTACATCGAACCAGCCTACAGCATTGCTGGCGTCTTTCCACCAGGTGTCTGGGGCTCAGAGAAAAATTCAAATGAATCTGAAAATTGTGAGACAGTTTCCCTCCCGTTCTCCCAAATAAAATATGAGAAAGAATTGGTACAAACTGTCCAGGAAGGGATTCAAGATGGAAAAAGAAAAGCACCTTCACTCCACCAGAGTGGTGAGGACCCAGAAAGGCCTTCCACAGTCAGGAAGGAAATCAAAGCAGCTGGAAGATGGAATTTGACTGGTTTGAGAACCAGCTCCTGAGATGTGGTTACCACCCACAGCAAGGAACTTGACCCCGTGATCCAAAACATCCCTTCTAATACTCTTCCTAAAAAATAATTATTTGCTTTTCTATACACCAAAATTTTTTTTCAAGTGCATTGCACATATTAAACTACTCTGTTTCACAGCACTCTTGTAGGTATGAGTCCCTATTCCCATTCTACAGAGGAGTGAGCGGATTTGCTCCAGAGATCATGCTTGGAGCTGGGGGCACTTGCTCAGACGTGAGACCCAGAGCTCCCACCAGCACCCAGCACTGCTCTGCTCACTGAAGTCCCCCGTGACACTGATGCTGTTAGAATTGAGAGAAGGCTATCTGCAAATACAAGGGGTTGCTTTGCAAGGTCCAGGAAATGCCAGTTCTGGATGTTGTTTTAAACCAAGTACATGGTATGAGGAAACAGATATGGAATTGGGGGGGGGGTAGGTTTTAAACTCTCAGTGTTTGACTATTATAATTATTTATTTAAACACTGCTTTGTCTTGATAAGTAGTCCTTGTTACTTTTAGAAGAACACAGCTGAACTTACTGAAAGGTTTTCTACTCACCTGACTTAAAAAACAATCGTTTTCTTTCTGAATAAATAGAGAGGACTGACTGATGCTCATGCTTTCGATGTAGACAGCAAAACCTAGACTCAAATCTACTTGCTTTTCTTATGCAAATCTTCTCACAGGATTAGAAGGGAAAGTAAACAGCAGTCCAACCTTAAGATCTTTTTTCTTTTTAGAGGCAGCCTGTTGTATAAATCTGAAATAGAAGCTGTTTTCATTTGAAGATCAAATAGAAGTTATCTAGCAAAGCTGACAAACAGGGCAGTATAATCTGTTTGCATTTTTGGGAAAAGGATAGCTATGGTTTTGTTTCAAGGCAAGGAACTTTTAAATAATATTTAACGAAATAATTGACCTTGATGTTTAAACTACAACTTCCTTCACGTCATTAAGCTCACTGTTTTTTAAAAAAAATGTTTAGTATCTGAACTCTGGCGTTCATTCTGCTAATCTCATAATAACATTTGTTTCTTGTGGAATTTTGTTTGATGAACTCATTGGTGAAAGAGGAGAGAAAGAGTTCAGAACAACACGAGCTTTACAGCTCATTTATACTTTTTCTCCCTAAAAAAATAGCAAAAACACTCTTATGCAAAATTACTTTTCAGGAACAATTTTGCAGATGGATGCATCAAGAAGAAACTTTCTACAGCTGAACCATAAGCCTTGGGGCAAACTGTTCTTTTAACATTTAAAAAATATTGCAGTCCTTGACTACAAAAAAAATATTTTGTGGAGTTTGTCTTTATGATAACTAGGCTATGAGTCTGCTTTTGAAATGTGAGAGAAATGAAACTAACTCCATAAAGTGTGTCTATCACATAAAGCTTTCAGGACAGCCTGATTCACACTATATCCCGCTCTTTGTTCAACTGACAGATTTCCAACTGCAGAAAGAGGCACATATCTGGGGACTGCTAATATCTAAGCTAAATATGTACATTTTGGATCAGTTCTATTTTATTTGAATACTCACAATTTCTGTTTGGGGATCTTAAACATGAAAGGATTGCAGTGATGTGCATTTTATTAACTATCCATCATTCTTTGTACATGCACAAAGGTGCATAAACATATATATTTACTAGTCTCTCTGCTCTGCAAGAGTTCAGAAAATTACATGCAAAATTATTTCAAATAAAAGCAAACAAGGAACCACACAACATACACATTACCATACAAGAAAATAGGGAAACAAACAAGGTAGGGAGAAATAAAAGCAATAAATGAACAGAGTTTAACTTAATTTTTATTTGTTTGTAAATGAAAAATACCATGGCAGAAGTGCTTTTTTTTTTCAGTTATGTGATCCTTGAATTGCAAAACACTGGTATCTACCAAAACACTATTTTGTACCCTGCACACTGTGTACTCACTCCTAGATGAAAGCTCTTCCTTTTTCCCTGCTGGCTCACATTTTTTTCTCTCCAATGAGTTCCTACTTTCAATAGGCGGACATATGAGAAATCAGGTTGCTTTACTCCCAACAAAGGACACATAGTTAACATTTCCACTGATAAACAATATTTGAATTCCCACCACAGGGTACAAACAGTCAGCTCAATAATGTTTAAAGACCTGGGATCCAGAGAGCATGGTGGTGTTACACAACTGCAGAAGTGACGTTACCTGGCAGTCTGAGCAGGGTCACACTGGTCATAGGACAATACAAATTATGTGTCAGACATGGCATTGAGGCAGCTTGTCTCAGCTTCACACAACTGTCATGCAGTGCAAGCAAGAATAAATTGTCAGAGTCACCTCCCATCGCATCACTACCCTCTATCTCTTCCTCCCCTATGGCACAGTTGGCACAGGACATCCCTCAGAGCCTTCCCTGCAGTCCCCCAGGCTCCTGTCCCCAGGTGACTAACGGGTGACGAGCTGTGTGTGACGCAGGGCAGCACTCACGTCACACCGATGATGTGTTTGCAGGAGGTACAGCCAAGGGGCCCTTCCTGTTATCCCCTCAATACAATCCTCCACTGTGACTCAGCACCAGCAGCTGAGGGGAGGAGGCACCCCCCATCCTCTGGGGTTATCTGGTGCAGTTCCCCTCCACAGGCTGCCTCCATGCCTGCCAAGTTGTATTTCTACAGCTTCTGCAGCTACTGCTCTTCACTTTTACACGGAATGAGAACATGGCACCTGGGCATGGCAGTTCTTGACCTGAGATACTACAGGTGCTACAACAGAGTAGCAGTTGTCATTCAGCTGTAGGTACTTTCAGAAGCCACTGGCTCTACTATTTTTATTAGTTTTTAAATTTTTTTTAATATTATGAACTTCAAGGAAAATAGTACAGCAGCTCTTACTAGTGAATTGGGTGCTGTGCCTGCTACAAGTCATATCAGACCTATAGCTTGTGTGTTTTGGCATGTGCAGTTGACACCTAAGCTGATACATCTTTTCCCAACACCAAACATAGCTTGCAACACACAGGCAGAGACAGAAGATGGCATTTCTGCCATACAGGGCATACACGCTCATTCCATCTTCTGTTCCTCTGATGGTGAATTGTGAGGAACCAACATGGCACATTGCCTCAGCCCAGGGACTAAACTTCATCTCCTCAGCACATCTGCTAAGCAGGCAGCTGTGCAAATCCAGGTTTCTCTGTGAGACTGAATGCACTGTTCTTCAGTATTCTTCTGAGGATGATTTACGTTGAGATTGTGCTAGACCGTGGGAGTTCTCTCACCCCAATATTTATATCAACACCCCTCACTCTTGTTTAGGGAACCAGAAACAGTGACTGTGTCCTAAATTTCATCAGTGTCTGGTTATCTTGCTTTAGAATCTTCTATCCTAAAAATCTCTTCTTACCAGGCATGGTTATTCTTTGTATCCTCTGCTGAACTGGTATAGAGCACACTTCTGCATACTGCAAAACAGGCAGTGAATATTTCGCCTTGTGCTAAATTCAGTGGTTCTTATGGAAATCATGTCAGTCAACTTGCAAAGAGCTTCAGGGTCTGTAGGTAACATGAGCTTAAACAATATCTGCCTGGATACATCTCCTTGCCTTTTCCTCCAAACATACCTGTGGGTCTGTCAGAGAACCCTGGGGAAGCTGTAACCATGATGAAGGAGCTAAGGGTGTGAATCCAGAGAGGATTAAGGCTGCTAGCCAGGGCAGCATGTCCCTGCTGCCTGCGCCTTACTAAAGCACAAAAGTCTTGTGACTGGCATGTCCTCCACTTCACTGGGTTACATGACACATGCCAGAAAATGTGTCAACCCACTCCCCATCTCTTCAGCATTATTAGCCTGGGGAGGGAAACACAGCCAAAGAACATGCACACAACTTTGACAGGTTCTGCCTAATCCACCCACATAATGACATTTCTTATGCTAAGTGCCAGAGCGGTGTAGGGAGGCCACTGTCTGTACCAGCTGCTGGCAAGTCAAAGTTAGTTTCATGGTTATGTTTAAGATATAGCCTGATGTTACGTTAAGAAGTCTTTGTCTCCTGTGGTGCAGCGCTCAGAGAATGACATCAAAAGCCTTCCTAATTCACCCCCCGGGTCATCTGATTATAGGCATGGCACAGAGCCACACTGCCCCAGGAGACCGTGAGTCACGATGACATCCATGACTATCCTCTTACTCCGTGGAAGGAAGTAATGTGCCCTGAGCATGAAACAACCAGGAGTAGATTACATCCTTCCTCGTGTCAGCTTAGCCCTGCTGGCTGTTGGGGCAGGCACTGGGGAGGCAAGAGCAGCCTCTGATTTCCCAGCCTTGCTCCTCCCCACCCCTACCTCAGGGAAGATGTTCCTCCCCGTGCTGGGACATGCCATGTGGGCAAACCACAGGAGAGGGTTTTGCTCAGCCAGGCAAGGAAGAGGACACTCTGGCTCTCCTCTCCAATGTGGTGCAGAGTTACATCACACAGTGAAACATCCATCCCTCCTCCAACAGGCCAGGCATATCTGATCATGAGGATGCTGTGTGTTCTCCATCCCTTGGCATTTATCCTTGTAATTACTCTATCTGTTTCTGATTTATTTATTTTCAGGCAGTCTTCTGCACCCTTGCTCCCTCGTTTGGGTACATGGGGCAAACCACAGACTTGCCCTTAAACTACACAGAAAAATAAAATCAGAAACAGACTAACCACAAGAATCAATAGCAAGGGGCAGAAAACACATGATTGGATACTGGAGCTTCCTTCAGAGATCCATCTGCCTCAAAATGTGATGTAACCAGGCTAACATACCACATCTGCAAAGGGGGTAACAGATTTGTCTTCGTAACCTGACTGGCAGGGTGAAACTATGCTGGCTCAGAGAAGCCAAGGCATGTTTAAAAATCACTTCTAAGGAAGAAAAAGAAGTCCATTATGTGTTCACAGAGCTAAAGCAATCACTTTCAAGTCTGACGTGATTCCTGTTAGTGTTATTGTTGCTTCCTAGAATTTAGGCTTGAATTTGGCAGAAGTCAAGAAGCCAAGGCATACACAGAACCATTTGTGAGAATCAGTGTGTCTGTGTGCATGGGCCAATTCTTTTCTGAATAAACACCAGTCCCCAGGCTGCTGGGTAAAGTGTCAATATAAGATGGCAGCAGACATGTAGGCTCATATCCATAAGGCAAAGCTGTTTAGGGATGCAACCTACCTTTTTTCTCTGCAAATAAACACAACCAAATAATGAACCACACCTCTCACTGCCATTAAAATATTTGTGTTACATTCCACACTGTTCCTTGTTTGTCTCCCAAAAGTAGCATCATTGCCTGGAAGAGAGTATCAAGACAATCAAAAATAGATGAGCAGTACAAGAAATGAAGGACAAGCAGATGAGTATAAATATCTTCCTGCATATCCAGAATACAGGAGCTGTCTGAAAACCTTGTGATTAGAGTCAATACACTCGACCCAGCCACATAGACAGTGTGCACTGCTGTCATTCCCATACTGAACATCTCATTTGATACCCTGTGATTCTGCAGCCCTTCATCAGGTGAACGATGCGAAGTCGTTGTTCAGGAGATAGATCAGACAGTCCCTCCAGACAGAAACCTCTGTTTGTTTCTTACTAGGAAGAATAAATCTTTTCTTTTGGAATCCACAGAAATACAGAGGCAAAAGCAGGACGTGGGTAAATGAGAGAAGACAAGGTATTGCTCCTGTAAGCAGAACATCCTGTCTTCAGAATGGGTGAGTACTTCCAGACTTTCCAAATATTTCATTGCCCTCCAAGTAGATCATAGATCTGCCCCTTTTTCCTTCCCAGATACTTTCCAGCATTCTAAGCCATAATAGAGGTAGGCAGAAAGCAGAAGTTCATTTTGAAAAAAGATATTTAAAAAATAAACGGGAACAAAAACAACTGAGGATGCCTTGATTTCTGTAGTCAACCTCCTGGACACTGCCACAAAATTTTGTACATCACCATGAAGATGTGGCTGATTATGCTTGATCATTAGCAGAACTTGAGGCAGCTGTATAAACAGCAGATTTCTACACCTACAGGTCTTCATTCATTTCCTCCAGTGAGGTTTTTAATTTGACTGGCAGCTAGCCTATCTGGGCAGCTGATAAGAGAAGAAAAAATCACCCTCCAGTCCTTGCATCGCCACAGCCTTTCCTCTGGTTCTCATCACAGAAGTGTACAAAGAATTAAAGAGCTCTCAATACATTTGTGGCCAAATATTTACCCTAAGTGAGGTAGATTATATTTGCTTATTGTACCCACTGCCATGCTGGCATGTGTTCAAGACCGTCTAATTCCTTGGAGTGCTACTGAATAGTTTTAAAACCCCTTTGTTTATAATAAACTGTTTGCCAACGAGTGCACATTCAGAGTTGTCCAGGGTATAGTAGCTCCAGAGCTCACACGCCTGGTGTTTGGGCACTTGGCGTTGTCTCACTTCACAAACAGAGCACTGGGGACAGTTCTGGGATGCAGCCAACTTACCTTAGTCTCTTGCAGGGTTATTAAGAGTATTTTGAAATTCTCTCAGGCATTTCATGGAGAGAAAATATAATTAAACCATGTTCAGAGGAAACATTCTTCAAGGAAATACAACTTCATCTTAATCAGTTTGCTTTTTTTAAGAGCTTACCTATTTTGACAACATTTTTAATGGAGACAAATTAAAATATTATTTACAGTAAATTATACTTAAATTATTGTTTTCCATAAAGTGAAAACATATAAGTAGTTCCTTGTTTTGTTTAATCTTGTTTTGAACTTTATATAGCATTCATATATTTAACATTTCTCCTACTAAATTGAATATTTTAATGTCATTATAACTTTTGGGCTTTCTGGTGTGAGAATGATTTGACACTTATGGAACACTTCCACCATGCCAAATATATTTTCTTGGAATTTTCAGTCCCTGAAAACTTCACCACCTTCTCTTTCTCCTTAAGTGTTGGAATTTCCCATAGGATGGAAATTCTGTTTACTGACCAGCTCTGCTAAAATTTCTTTCTCTATCAAAAAAACAAGGGGGGAGGGTGTCACAAATACACAACCGTAAAGTTGTCAGGATGCATTTCTTATTGTTGGCTCATATGTTGCCCTCTTTTGGTAGCTTTTGTATTGTACTACACATAAAATATTTAACAACTGCTGCAGCAACTCAATATCCAAAGGGGACTGAGTGCTGAATGTTAGAACAAAGTAAATGCATGAAGAGAGCAGCAGGTTGCAAGTTTGGCACGTAAAGATCTTACAGAGACATCCTGTTGGGAGAGGAAAAGCACTGGGGTATTAATAAAGCAGTACAACTTAAAACTGGACTGTAAAGATTAATGAGAAAGAAGAAAAAGGAGAAAGATCTGCAGATACTCACTCATGTGAATAATTTAACCCTATATCCTGACTTCAATCCCCTGATGAGAAACCCGACTTTGAAAAATTTGTTCGATCAAGATTTGTAAAGGGAAGCTCTGCCCTAATCATCACTCATTTGGTCTTTCCCTGTTCCTTATTTCATAATCTATGCAAGGGTTTTATTAAATTCTTGTGGGTATTGACTAGTAAAGCCCAGAAAAGTGCCTGTTAATTTCCCAGGACTAAATCCCTACCAAAGTCAACACTTTCTTCACTAATTTATTCCTGAATTATGAAATTAAATCTGCAGTGATTTGCTAATACTAGCTATAAAATCATGTGATACTTACAGTTTTATAAGCCTAGAATCATTATTTAAGCAAAACATTGAAGTGTTAATTTTTTCCAGAAGAGAGGTTTTTTCCCTACTATTTCTGACTAAAATTTAAAAAAAAAAAAACCCTTCTCAGTCTGTGCCAATGATTAAGAGTCTAAAGAGATGGGTATTCACCTCCTCTTGACTTTCCAAAAGAACTGAGTGCTAACTCCCCCAAAATACCATTCTTAGAGAACAAACTGCTCTCTACTTCAGATAATTCTCAGTTATAAACACAATAAATGGTTACACAGAAGAGATATTCCCACCATATCTGTGATCCCAGTTCAGCATTCCACAGCCCTATTCTTTAAAGATTAGTTTTCTTTGGTTTGAAAACCAGCATCAGGAATTCAGCCTCACAGGAACTGTTTTATGAAGAGTCACAGAGATGATTTCAGAGCTCAGAAGGGAACTGTTCCTCCCACCTTGAATTGTGAAGGTTCTGTGGCAACTATAGGAATTCTTGGGATAGGGAAGAACTCCATACATTCTCTGGTGTTTTATTCAAACCTACCCTAAACCCCCAGCAATATGAACTCCTCTTGAAAGACCATCTGACAGCCTTCCAATTTTCACCTTAAAAAAAGTACACCCAAAAGGCATGATTTCACTGCCATCCCCTTCTGTTATATAATATTGGCTGGTTTAAGACTTTGCAGACCTTTGTTCCGTGCCTAAGAATGCAGAAGCCCAGCCCTATGGTAATAAATGACTGCCTGGTGATTTTGATGCAGCCAATATGCACCTTTTGGTGGCCAAGGGCTCCTAGGCTTTGGTCACATTTCCTCACGGATCTAACCAAGCCCCTCCTGCTCCAGGCTAATGAGGTGCTTTAGCATGTGCACGGTTTAACCTGATATGTGGTTCCTTTGTTAAAGCCACCTAGCAGGGCTGTAAAGGGAGTTGTAAATCTGCAGCACAGCTCATACACTTTAAGTTAAGTTTATGCTTAATGAGATGTTTGGTTTGAGCCTGAGTCTTTCCCCCAAGTGTTTTTTCCAGCCTTTGAATCGTTGCAGGATTTCTTCCAACTCCTTCCAGTCAGTCAGGGCTGGCAATATTGAACACAGAGTTGAATGTAATAGCACAGATCTTTTATACAGGCACTCTTACCTCCCTGCTTCACAGTACATATCTGTACGTGCACAGCTTTTATAACTGTGCAAATTCAAATCTCTCTCCCATCTGGTCTTCTCTCCACTATTCCTTGAAACTATCAGAAATGCTGATGCCCAGGACATGTACATTCCAATAAATCCTGGGATTTGTTTCCCCTTTTTGTTTTTGTGAATTGTTTGGGTGATTTTGTGCTTAGCTTTCTAGTATCTCCCATTCCTTTGATATCATTTATCTGCTGTCTTCTGTTTGCATTCTTCCCTGGTTTAGTATCATCACCACATTTCACGATTCTGCTGTTTACCTCTACTTTGAGATTACCATAGAGATACTAAATAGAACAATGTCTATCAAAAGTCCCTGACATGACCCACAAGACATTTCCACAAGCTACAATAATTGATCTTTGCTCTTTGTTTACATTCTTTCTCCCATTGTAGTCTACACAGCAGTGTTCCCCGCCAAAACAATTGAAGTTCTTTCTCTCAACACGAATACCTGAAACAGTGTCAAATGACATATTCAGTGCTCCATATATGCACTCACCCACATTCCCCCCATGCTGTGTATCTCCAGTTCACTCACTGAGTGTACTGCCTTGCTTGCTGAGTGCCAGTTTGGAGCATCCTGGCCATAGACTACAGCCTCAGTCCCCAAATCTGTAATACACAGGATTTATATTTTGCATATTAACATGAAAGGCACATTTAATATGTTTTACTTTTTACAAGACCATACTACTTGCTGTTCCTGATACTATTTGCCTCAGTGTTTCCTCAGGATTAGTTGGATGACTTAGCTGTAAGAAATAAACAGAACTTGGCCTAAAATATCAAAGACATTGTCCTTGATTTATGACCTTTGAAGTCAGAAATGACCATTAACTATCCTGTCTAACCTTTTCTGTCATAGACATTACCCCATTCCCTATCTACAGAGCCCAAAATTTCTGCTTGGCTGACATGTGTTTTCCAGAAAGGGATTCAGTTTTGATATGTACACAATTACTTTCTTGGGCAGTTTGTTTCAGCAGTTCATCACACTTACTGCTACAAATCCAAGCCTCAACGCTTGCTTAAATTTACTTGGCTTATATTTCCACCCACTGATTCTTGTAAGATATTCATCTGATGCAAGACACTTTTTTTCTTGTTGTGAAGGTAATTATACACTGTAATCCAGTCATATCATTTTGGTAAGGGAAACAAAACGTACTTTCCAATCTGCAAGCCGTTCTTATGCTTTTTCTCCCACCCTTTTTCAGATTTCTGCAGCACCCACTGTGCTGCAACACACCCTAGCCATATAAGTCAACTCATATATCCCTGTTAACTTGTTCAAAGAGGATGTTATTCCTCTTCCACACCATCAGATTGAGTCCTGTGTCCAGTTGCTTCCCTGCAGTGATACCATGGGCTTTTCAAGCACCACCTTTGAGATACGATTTCTGTTGCATCAATACAGGCACCGTTTGTGCATGATTTAAAATTCTTCTTTTCTGCAGAGGTCCTGCTTACTGAATTTGGGCTGCTCCATCTTCACAATTTATTTATCATTCCACCAATTTTAATTTCCTCCCTAATTCACTAAGTATTGTTTAACTAGGGATGTGCTTGTCTCTCAGCCATTAAGGACAGTACTGGGGCCTGCCAAGCATAACACCCATTTCTGCAAACTGACTCCAGAGCTTTCTTTCAGAGCTGACAGCTGCTTTTTGACACCTATCAGTTAGTCAGTTCTTAATCCACTCAGCAGTCACTCAGTACCTGTTGTACAGCGCTCATTTTTATTAAATGCTTAAACAAAGAAGGCAAACAAGTGTATTTGAATGCTGAAAAACGGACTTAGATCTTAAATCCTGTAAAGTGTTAAAAAGCCTAATCTCGACTGGTGCCTAAGCACTTGTAAGCATGCAGACTTATGTGACTCATTGTAGATCCACAGTTATGAAACCTCATGCTTTGTATATTTTTCTGTTGATATTAATTTCTCTTATCTGTGAAAGAAAAAGTTAGACTGTTGGATAGACCACACATTGTCTTTTGTAGTCACACACACAGAGCTTTCCTTTTGTTTCTCTTTATCTCCACAGGTAACTATTCTTTTTCAAAAATAATTGGCAATTTCAGTGTAAATCTTTCAGATACTACTTGTCATATTATTGAGTTCAGATTATGCAGCTTTGGTGACTTTCATCCATATATTCAAGTATTCCCTCATCTGTTTCTATCAATAGGATTTATTTATTTGTGTCACAGTGTTTCTTTCTTGTTAATTGCTTCAAGTTATTTTATGTAATTAAAGACAGATGGTAAAGCAAAGTTCAGTATCTCATCCATTTGTTAATCGGTGGCTTATGCAGCTCTATAAATGTAGCAGGGATGTTATGATTTTGGTGTTTTGTGTGCTGTGCTTTAAATTAAATACTGGGACCAATTCCGAGTTACACTGAAGCCAATGACAAAAGCTGCCATTGACCAGGATCTCACAGTGGGAGACCATGGATGAGGAAAGCTGTGAGCCAGCTCAGCGTGGTGTTTACACTTTACAGAGGCACACAGCTCACTCACTCCTACACCCAGGTCTCACCACGGACCTTTGCATCAACAGCTTCCACAATGTGTCAGGGGCAAAGGAGCAGCCAGGTCAGGGCACTGATGAAGAGGTTTATGGAAACCCGTCACTGGTTTCAGCATTCTTTGGGGTTATTCTATTTTGGGGGAATTAGGTTTTTTTCATATGCAAGGGAGCAAAACATCTGTTTTCATTAAGGACATCTTGTTCTTCAGATTAGAGGAAATAACCAGAAAAGGAATAACAAACAAACATCTCCAGAGGGAGAAGCCCACCACGTGCTCCCTTGGGCAGCCATCTTGAACTGATGCAGAGCATTGGCAGCCTGGGAGCAGCCCAGCAGATCCCAGATCCCAGCACTGATCCCTCACTCCCACACAGTCCATACACCACTCACTTCACACCCAACCTGTTCATGAGCTTATTTTACCCTAGCTAGATTTACCTCCAGGTCAATCTGCAGAGTGCTCTCCTCACCCTGCAGGCTCTAGCATACTGTGTTACTTTGATGGCCTTATCCTTCCTCTTTGATAAAGAAAAGGTTCCTGGCATTCTTGCTGGTTCTCCTGTCCGTCCCCCACGCTCCCACACTGGGCAAGCACCCTCTGCACAGGCACCAGCGGCAGCAATGGCTTTCTAACCAATTTACTTGCTCCCATCTTTCAGTCCAACACACAATTTGGCTTTATCTGTTTTGACTCAGTACGAGCCTGCTCCTATTGTTTCTCACATTCTTGCATTTCCACCACAGTATGTGACTGACAGAAAAGCAATTCCTCAATTAGACTACAAGGGGTGTGCTGGGAATCACAAGTCGGCCTAAGGATTTATGTGCTAGACCAAATTATCGTAACTGACACAACACTTCCAGCAAGTGAGTTTGGAAATATCAGAATCTCCCCCATTCCCTCACCACCACCACCCACTACCCCCCACCTCCACTCCCCCTTTCTTCCTTGGGAAAGCCAAATTAGAGAGAATAAGGATTCCTCATCGCTACTGTGAGTCATGCTCACATTGAGCCCATGGCTGGTGAGGTCAGCGACAAGGGTTACTGGGCTGCAACTACAGAAAAAAATGGATTTTTCTAAAAGACATCACACTCAGAGCAACCTGAAAGAAGAAGAATGCAGAAGCCACCAAGGCCCCTAAACCACAGGTGAAAGGGAAGCGCAGATGGACTCACTCTTCTCAAAAGAATGAGCAGAGACAGGTGGCACGAGACACTGTGCCCTTTTATTCCCCTAACCTCTTTGCCCTTAACATAAACTTTTATTTCCTCACAATGAATGTTCAGCAAAACAACAAATTCACCTATTTTACTCAACCTAGGATGGGATTTTTAAAAATGTTAGCACCACTTATTCTGGGTAACAAGCCGTGAGGCATATTTGAAAATAACTGAGTGATTTCTGCCAAGCAGGTGTCATGCTTAAACTCTATTTAAAATTGAACTTTAAGCACATGCTTAAGTCCTGATAAGAGACAATGTAATTTAAGCAAAGTGTAATTCAGCATGTGCTTGGCTGAGTGCTTGAATCAGGTCACAACCAATGAAGGATTACTGGCACCAGCAGTCCAGCCATGGATTGCAGCGTGGCACTTAAACTGCTGAATCTGCTGTAGCAAGTGGGTTTTTTTCCTTTTACTCATTTTTACTTCTTTTTTTGTGTGTGTTCCTGTAAAACAGGTTTCATCCTTCAGGAAACCATCTGTATTTGGCACCTATTTGGCACACTTTTACCTATTGTAAAAATATGACTGTTGAAAATTCCGAACTGCTTTTACTATAAAGAAAAAAAAATCTTCTAATGATGATGCTGAAACAGAACTTAAAGTATTAAAGGTTGATAGCTATTTTTTTTCTTTCTTTTTTAATTGTTAAATGCTAAAGAATCAAGCAAACACACTTTACAGTCTATTGCATCGGGCTCTTTTTCAGTAGGTTGGCTCCTGCCAACAGCAGGTTCAGAACTGCCAGTTCTAATTAAAAACTTTATTTTAAAGATACATTTCACAGTTTATTCATGGCATCCTGAGAAATTTAAATTGCTGGATTGAGCAAATGGATACAGTTTCTTTTCTATTGATTCCCAAGTAATGGCCTTAATTAATTGTTTCAGCAATTCATGATTGATGTACTATGGTTGTTGAAATCAATTTCTTCTTTTAGACAAGTCACCTAGAGTAGATTCCCCTAGCTGTGCCTATTTCTTTGCACAGTGTTTAGCTACATTTTATCTTCTTGTTTAATTTTGCATTGCACCAGTCTAAAAATGGCCAAAGATTATTCTTGCCTCAAGAATTTCAGTGACAAATCCTTTTAATAGTCCCAGTTGTAATGGACAGACAATTACCATCATAAACTCTGTATAAGTAGCATTGTGAAATCTCTGATTTATAAGCATATTGCATAGCAAAAACTGTTTTGATAACCCATGCTTTTCCCTGCTATGTCCAGCTCTCTGGTTGCAGAAAAGTACAAGTGAAGCAGTCTTCTGCCTTCTAGATTTAGTGGGAAAATAGCGCCTTCAAGAGCTGAACACCAGATCTAGAAATGCCACACCTATGGGTGGCTAAATTTTACTGAGGCTTATTTCTCTGCCATTTAAGGCAGAAAAATAATTTGAATAACATCGAATGGAGTTACAAAGGAGAAAAATGTAGTCGAGGCTTTTGACTCATTATGTTTTTATAATTATTAATCAAATGCACAGTATATATTCTACTTCAATGGCTGCCACTTTTAATCTTGTATCCTTTATAAGCTTTCCAGATTAAATATGTAGATTGTATATTCTATTAGGTGATGAAATAATACATCATATCTTTATTTTATTATTTGGTAATCATTAGCTACTGTAGAGTATATTACCAGCAGTGGGTCCTCCAGATAACTTGTACTGACAGTGTCATATCAAAAAAATCATTACAATTCACTAGCCCTCTCTTTGCATTCTCACAACCATATAAATACACCTCAGTTGCTTAGTGAAGTCAGATGTTTGCATTTACCAACAGGTTTTAAGCAGGACACAGACCAGAGATTCCTTCAGAGTTTCAGACTACAGGCAGCATCTTCCTAAGTTTTGTCATTGAGACTCACCCCTGCTTTCTGATCACACAGAAACCTTCTGGTTTTTGTGGCTGAATAACAGCCCTGAGGCAAGCACAACTGTTAGCATTTGAAAGTGCTAGCTAGGAAATATTTGATGCGTTTTTAGCTACTTTTAGCACCATTAAACTGTTGGGAAGGAAAAAAAAAAAACAAATCACAAACAAATAAACAAAAAACCAGTCAATCCTATCTGATGAGCCAGCTCTTCTACAGACACTCTCCAGGTCTTTAGTGGTTTACAGACCACAGCTCCAAGTCCACTGCAGGGTTTCAAATCTCACTCTTAGAGCAGCTGAGAGCCCTTTGCACCTGTATGGGATTTTTTTTACAGTAAGAGCTAGACCTGGCTTCAAATGCATGATAAAGAAAGACATACAATTTTGACTTAAGAGACTTTTAACTAAACCACCAATATATTCTCTTAATTCAAAGCAGGAATAGGGTGAACATCTCCAAATCCAAAGAATGTATTATATCATCAACTCCTTGTTTTTAAGTGGTTCCAAATCATCAAAAAGATTGTGTAAGAGCAGCTGATTCCCAATATAGATATCCTTTTCTTGGGCATCAGTTCATGCCAAGACCCTGGCTGAAATTTTACAAGCGTCTCAGATTGTACTTTAAATAATAGTTATTAGTCATAAGGATTGGCTACCTTTCTTTTCTTTCAAAAGAAGCTATAAATGTATCATCATTTACTCATTTCTGAAATCATCATATTGTTCTCCAAGAGTTGGGTTAAATTTACAAAATTTAGAAACATATGTTGAGGGACGTGTTTAGGATGCTTCTACTCCTAAACCCAAGTTTAAGAGTATGTGTCCCATCCCAGCTGTGAATTCTATGAAAAGTATGTTCAGTCAGAAGTACAAACATTTCTGCAAATTTCTGAAGGTGGGAT
Organism: Notiomystis cincta; assembly: GCA_013398075.1. Taxonomy (NCBI): domain Eukaryota; kingdom Metazoa; phylum Chordata; class Aves; order Passeriformes; family Notiomystidae; genus Notiomystis; species Notiomystis cincta. The sequence continues at coordinate 62,966 of VZRX01009969.1, forward strand.
TTCGTCTTTATTTACGTAAAACATAATCTGATAATTAATTTTATTCTTGTATTGGTGTACCAGTTCCAAGGTCCAGTCATTAACTAGGACTCCAAGTTAATAAATGCTTTATGAACAGGGAGAAAGCAAATTTTCCCTGCCCCAAAGGGTTTGTAATGTAAACTCCTAATTTAAAATTCATTAATTTTACACATCACCTTACATAACAATCACAAAGCCATAAAGGAGTGAACACATGCTTGTAATTAAAGCCATGGCAGTCTCATCCCATTGTATGAAAAATAGCTCTATCATAATGGTCCTGAGTTCGTGCCAGAATAGCAGCTAATCATGGGAGAAAGATGATCTAACACTTACAGAACATGAAAATAGAAATGAAACGTTCTGGTTCCAGCCTATTTTCTCTAGACTTGCTGGGTGATCTTGTGCGTGCTACTTAAGCTTTCCACCCCTCAATTTACCCATGTGCAGAACAGCAATAACAGTATTTATCTGACTCAGAAATGTTTTGTAAGAATAAATTCATAAATCATTAAGTCTCTTACGCACTCTCAACATGCTTTCTACACAGCACCCATTATAGACACTCTCCAGAAGCACACAGGAACTACTGGTTTTAGCCCCATAATGCCTCTAAAAAGTAGAGTTCAGGGAATATGTGGCAGGAGTGAAGGGATCTATCATGGTCAAAACTTTTCTATTCCTGTGCTATTTGCATTTCACCTCTAATATGCAATAAGGATATAGTTAATCAAATTCATTTTGTCCCTTCTTGATTTACAACATTTTAGCAAATACATGTTCAGAAACTCAGACCAAGATTTTCTACATAAAACTTGTGGAGAAACTCCTTTAATTCTTAACCTGTATACTGTTTTCATAAGAGATATCAAATTCTTTAGAAATTGAAAAGTTCAAAGTAATACCTTACAAGGAGAGAAATTCTGGTAAATGCTACTTTGGGTGACTTTTCATCTTAAAAGAATGCTGGGATATTGCTCAGTAGTCATAGCATCACTGTGCTTGCACCTAGCAGGAAATGCCAATACTAGATCATCAAGGTCAGTAGTCCCATTCATTGACAAAGCCATTCATGATATGAGAATGAATGAAGTGGCTTGAAAGTTAGCAGTGTCTGATTCTCTGTGCAGATTTCACAGTTCAGGACAGAGCCAGTCTATCAGCAGCATACTTTCAGCATGTAATCGTCTGTAAAGTCACGTCCCAATAGAGATAATGAGGTCCCATTCATTATTTGCCAAAGAAGTGCAGCAATTTAAGCCTGACTCTCTTCTGCTGGAAAATTAAGTGTTTGAAATTTGGACCTGATCCTACCTTCACTGAAGTCAATGATAAGGCACCACCTGATTTCAAGGGAGCAGCAGCAGACTTTTTGTAATGCAGAGATCACATTAAATTCACTTACCCTTCTCTCACACAGTGAAAAGCAGGTCATGGGTCTGATGTTTGCAGCAATAATGAGGAGGCTTTAGAAACTAAATGGGATGTAGCTGATTATTTTAGCACAAATTGAACTGAAGTACTAATGACTTACTAAGCATTATTCTTATCTGTTGCACAACCAGCACATGATGATGTCCAGAAATAGTGTAACATCATACTTTGTTCAGCAAAAGGCTCAAGGGCTGATACTCTGTTCACTCTTACTGACATAAATCAGGAGGCAACCTCACTAAAGTAATTGAATTACATAAGACTAAAATCAGTGAGAGGAGAGTTAGACCTGAAAAGGACCTCTCCAAGCAAAGGGAAGGTGTCACCTGCCTGCAGCACTCTCCCTCTGAGTCAAAGACCACCCCAGCCTGCTGTGCCTGTGGAGGGCTGAGCCCCAGCAGGGACTGCAGCAGCCCTTCTGTCACAGTTTGTGGTACCTTTGCTCAGGGAAAAAAAGGGTTTGAGACCAGAGAAAAAGTGAATTGTTGGGGCCACCCCAAAGGAAGCCACATGGAAGATCAGATACCTGGATTTTACTGTGACACCAACTTGTCTCAGCCAGACCCAGCCAAAGCACAGGACTGCTCTGAGCCAAAGAGCCTGGCCAAAGAGCTGGCACACAGATTGCAGTGAATATCCTGGAGATATGCTCTCTTTTTGACACTTGTCCTATCTCCCTGATAAACCCAGCTGTCCCCAGAGAGTCATTGGCTGCTTCTGACATCAGCTCCTAATCTCCCGTATTCAGTGCAAGATATTCATTTAAGTTTTACTCCAGTTTTAATGCAGTTTACTCACATACGTTATTCAATCCTCAGTGAAAATGCAAATTTCTTGGTCCTGTACTCAGCTCCACTCCTTCTTGGCCATGTCACATTCCTCACTAAAAGACAGTGATGTCCTCTGTGCACTGTCCTGCCATATCCCCCTTATTGCTCACCAAGGCCCTGCCCTCAAATTGCAGGGTGCTGCCACAAGTCCCCAGACTGTCCAGTGGAGATCACAGCCCCTCATAACATCCTGGTGTGAGTGGCAGCAGGACACACAGTAAGTGACCATACAAGATCCCATGTGACAGTAAGTCAGGGAGCATTATTCTAACACCAAGAATCAAAAAACCACCTTTGAGCAGGACTCTGAGGCTGACAGAGCCCTGCCCTTCCCTATTCAATGAGTGTTTCTACATTCTGAGTCAGAGGGACACTGAAGGTATCACCAAACAGCCCCTCACATCTTCTTACACAAACCCAGTATTATGTTCTAGAAAGAGAACTACAGCATTTCCAAAGCAGTAACATGTTCATTAAGAGATTCTTAACTCATTCTTCCCCTTATGCACAGCAAACGCTTGTACTTCTACAGCTGTGAGCATCCTCTTTCATGTACAAAAAGCTAAAATTATGGTTAATAGTGGTTAATAATTCCTGTGGAGAAAATCAGCATTCATTGTAATGAACAACTGTGGCTTCTAAGGTTAAGGGATCTTTTAGATGATGAATAAACTGTTCGCCAGCATTATATCTTTAAGAAGTATTTTAGCTATTTTATAACTATATGCAAGTCAGCATCTTACATGGCTCAGAAAAATTAACTAAATTGAAGACTTAAACTAAATCAATGCTCAGCAGAACTGTAGCCTTGTTTTCGGATGCCAAGCCACACTACAGAAAACTTTGTTAGAAAGCAAAAAGAACGTTATTTTTCAACAGAACATGTGTGTGTGTAAAGGAAAACATTATTCACAGCTCAAGTTACCCATGAAATACAAATGCAGAAGATTAAGAATTCTGAAAATCTCATACGTACTTTAGATTAGGAACAAAAACTTTGCATTTTTCTATAATATCTTCCACCAGAGAAGTTTTAATTAGGTAACAATAATTAAGTCTGTCTGATAACACCACTGTGATATATGTCTTCATTAACAAATGGGTAAACTGAGACTGAAAATAGTCCTTTGTGCCAATTTGTGCCTTACCCAATCAATCAAAGAACAAAACAGCACAGAACTTATGATGTCCTGGCTTCCACTTCACTGGTCAAACTTTTACCAGATCACATCTCATGCCAACAGGACCTCATGCTAACAACCTCTTTGTGAGAGTGGGACCCAGAGTTTTCAACTCCATTATTACAGTAACACTTCATCACTTGTATTCCTGTCTATTAGTTTAGCCTATACAACTGTTTTTACAGCCAAACAAAACAAGTTTAGGAATTCACATATTTTTATTTTAATTATTAATTATATTGTTTTCCAAGAACCTCATTTAAAATACCATTGAAAGTCTTTTTCTCATTTGTCAAAAGCCCTAGTAAATTTATTCCCCTTTTATGTGGTACTGGATAATTTACTCTTCATTTTCTACATGAAACAAGCCCTGGCTAGTTACTAGATGGCAGACATGACATGTCCAAATCCCAGAAACCTGATTATTTTACTTCATAGGTCTTTTGAGGGTTTGGCTGTTTTCCTGATCTTGCACATGTTAGCTCTGTCTTTCTGCGAATGCATCAGCCAGCCTGCCTGAGCTAGTCACAGGCAGGATTAGTAAAATCAGGCATCTGCAGATGTTAGGCTACCAAAAATGAATACCAGTGCTGTATTTTAGGGGCTTTCATTTGGTGAAGGACTGTGGGACTTGGCAGGGTAGAGGGAGTTGGGATACTCCCGCACGATAGCTTATCTGCATGAAAAGGAGCGTTAGGGTTTATAGGATTTAGCAGCAGCGTGGCTAATGAGGACAGAGCAGCCTGACCCGTGGAAGTGTTGAGCAACCACAACTCCCATTTACTTCAGCACTTTTGTAGAGCAGATCCTCAAGGTTATTTGCTTTTTGGAATAAGCCAGTTGTGGTCTGCATCAGCCTTTTCTCTTGGCAGTGGTGGCCCACGCCATTCCTTGTTGGCTTTGGCCAGCCGTGACCAGCATGGCTTCTGATCACAGACCATGGGACACAGTTATTTTTAGCATATCAAATTCACAGAGAGAATAAATGCCCAGTTTTTGCAAAGTTATTAAAATGCCTTTTTCTTATTGCTTGAAGCATTTCTGTCTCCAGGTCCAGCAAACTGCTGCTTTTGACAAACTACAAGTCACCATCTTTCTACTGAGCAGACTGTGCTTGGGAGAAAAGAATCAATTAGATAATAAAAGCGTTAGAGGATTTGCTTATTTTATCCCTTTTTTATCCTTTCAGTGTTATTGTTCAGTTAAGAAACCAAAAAATGAGGAACTACATCACAATTACTCACTGCTTTGACTCACACAAACCAAAAATGATGGGTCAGTGATGGCTGCCACGAGCTGCACCCGTTACCACTGCTGTCCCTTGGAAGGAGCCTTTGTTCATTTTTCCTCACTTTTGGCTACTCATCAGGAAGGGTCAATAAGGAGTGAATCTTCTTTGAGGTGATCTTCTGCATTGTTTTCTCTTCTGTATTAGTAGGAAAGAAAAGAAACTAAGCAACAAAATATAGAATTTTGACTTACAGAATGCTACGTATTTTTATCCTACAGACTTTACTACCTCGTTGTTTACCTACATCGTTGCCATTGATTTATCTGTTTCACTGTGTGAAAAACTCATCCTCTACTAGGCTGAATTGCTGAGATACCGTGTACTGCACGATTCACACACTCTCCCAAAGAGCTTATTTGCAGGGTTTTCATAAGGGAAGAAAATAACCTGACTAACACAGCTGTAAATGGATTTATTTTTAAAAAAATATGAGTTTTCTAAAAAAATCTCCTGAAACTAATTGCAATGAGTTTAAACTATTCTACAACAAATGAGACACAAAGAGGTCTACCCAACCAAATTCAATTACATCACAAATTGTCTACCTGCCTGGGTACATATCCCTTCTTTATCTGATTGAGAATATAGATACAGGCTTGGGACTGCCACATAACTACTTTATTGCAGAGCTCATCTGCCTCTTTCCATCCCCCTTTTCCCATTTTCTGCCAATCTGTACTTCCTCCCCACTGTCAAGTGCTCCCCTGCTCTACCTCTAAAAATGTAGCCCTTAAAATATCCTGACAAGCTCTATGGACCTGTACAGTAACAAGGAAAATTTGGCTATCAGAGGACTATTTATCACACACACTGAACTTCGCTCAGAGCCTCATTAGATCCACATATGGAGCTTCAAGGGTATTTGTTTGGGATGGGCTGTGAACTTATCTCAACCAAAGGTAACTCCCATTCACTGGCAGATGGAGGAGGTGGTGCCAGTAACATTACTGGGTTCAGAAATACAACACAGCTTGTCATAACATGTTGCTCTGGCAACATCTGTTAACAGCCCACAGAGCTATGTAGCACTTAAGCCAGATATAGCCATAATGTAGTTTTTTTGCATTGAGCTGCAGCTATTTGTACCTTTCTCAGACAGCAACCTGTATTATTTGCTCCCGGCCTCAGAAAACCCCACCATCTCTTTCAGGGGTTATTTCCATTTTTCTGGCATTAGGCTACAATGCCATGCCAAGTACATCTCAGTAACAGCCTTTTTGGAGATGTCAAGCTCAGAATTACATCAAATTCCTTCAGACACTCCTGACAACACTCAGCCAGCAGCCGAGTTTGGTCCAGGCATCATTGCTTCTCTATCAATGGAGCTAATTTCTTACAGGAATTCCTCCCAGCTCCACCATCTCCCTAGATCCTTAACAACATAACATCCAGTTTCATGTACTCTATTCAGCAATAGGGAAGCCTACCTGGCACCACCAGAAAAGACTATAGAAAAATGTTTTTGCTTTTGAGTTCATATGTGTGGCCATTTTGATGTGCTACAGCTGCAGATGGATTTGCAAGGGCCAATGTAGTCTCCTATGAGCTGTGAGGTCATATCAACATGAATTGTCCATGAAAAGTATAGTATATAAAGAGGGATAAGTGACAGGGAAGGAGACAAGGACTCCTGCTTTCTTGTGCACCATCAGGTTTTTATCAAAAATATCACAATTTTTTTATACTGTTAGAATTTTGTATGTTCAGTGCTTGAAAGGGGTGGCAATTTCCAGAGTGATAATTACTTGAGAATATTTCTGTTGTGATAAGGGAGCCTTTCAGGGTGTCTACAGAGACAAAAGTCAAAAGAGGTTAATGCATGCCACAGCTGTGCCATACCCTTCCTCTGGCTCTAGTAAGCCCAGTGGGTTTTTCCACTGAAACAGCAAGGGATTTTCCTATCAGAAGGCAGTTGGTATCAGCAAATCTCCCAGCTTATCTAGATGTCGCATCTCTTCCAATTTAAATGCTACATCAGTGGTTATTAAGCCTGCATTGCAAAGAAATAAAACTAAAGAAAACATTCTAGAGGGTGCTCTGGATTCCATTAAAGGATTGAATTTCTCACTATATTACACTTTTTCCATATGGCTGAAACATGGAGCCGAATACACTCGTATACTGCTAGTGGTCTAATCCCAGATGGTGACAAATGACCTCATTTCAACAGCAATGTATAGATTTTTATGACACCAATGCTCAGCCATGCTCTTGGGATGTTCTCTCCAAACAATGAATGACTGGCAGATAACATAATGTTTAACTTCTGCCTTCACTTTTGTACACACTTTATGGCTAACGCTGCAGAGCTACTCGTTCGTTAAGTACTCAGCCTTGTAACCGCGTTCAGATGACACGAGATATTCCCTGAGCTGCCAGTGAAGGATCTCCTTTGGCCCACGAAGGTCAACTGTGGTGCAGGCAGTGTGTCACTATGTGTGTGTAAAGATATGCTCTGGCAGGGTAGAAGGGAGCTGATAACGTCTTACCCCTGCTTGGGCCCTTCAGCTGCCTCTTGGGGAAGCGTGAAAGGCTGCCAAGCTCAAGATGTGCTGCATCCTGCAATTTGGCTTTCCAGAGAAGAACAACCCCTCCCCCCAAACTCACCCACGCAGTTCTTTACCCCAAGAAGAGGTCATCACACAAAAAGTAGATAGGAGAGAAAAAGACTGCACACTTGACTCTAACTGCAAAAGAGAGAAGTCCAGAGTCCTCTTGAGATGTTGTGTAAATGGAAAGCAATCTGGGCTGTCTCCATTTTTTACAGAAAGACCTCTGTGCTTTTGTGGACTTCATGGCCTGCCAGATGGAGACGGCTCCAAGTAACACTGAGCTCTTATTGCTGCAGAAAACCAAGGAGAACTATAACCCCAAGTGCTGCAGGTGTAGGAGGGAGTACTTGCTCAGATGATGATTCATGTCAGCATCTGAATAAATAAGGTCAGACAGCCAGAGATTATTCCAGTGAAGGGGAGTTGATTTGTTTGGGGGGCAGAAAGGAGGGGCTGTTTGTTTGTTTCGTATCATTATACGGTAACCCTGGCCTACTCTGACTTGTTTTTGTTTTTTTACCAAGACTTAGTACTCATTTATTTTAATTAAGACCTCAGTTCAGCAGAACATATAACTGGGTGTAGCCTACCTGAACTGGCATAGCTGTATCAAAAGCATAAATCCTAATGTTAGCATCCACTGTGTAGTCAGCATAATGTAGCCCTTATAAACATATCTGCAATCTGTTTTACAGAAGATGTCTCCAGTACAGACCATTAAAAATAAAAAATCACTTGCCTCAAAGGGGTGAAAAAGGATTAATTAGTTAGTGCTTGTGCAGCACTGTGAAGATACAAATCGTGGGACTGTGTTATTAGTAAGCAAAAGATGCCAACAGGAAGCAGCATTGTTAAAGGCACGAGGACTAACAATGGTTTTGTTCTCGCATTTGTACACGATTCGTCTGCTATTGAAAGGTGTTGGCCTTTCAGCCTAGGAGACTGAAATCCTCTTTCTTCACCCAAAAGAGCCTTCATGGGCTGTGCATACTTTCTCACACTCCCTCAGTAGTGTTCCTCACTCTTAGCTTATAGATGCTAGACAGTAGCCCATTCTCCATAGTCCTTTTATTGCTTGGCCTCTGCCTCAGCTGCCAAGAGGGGTGCCATTTAGACTCATTGTTATAGTAGCTTTTATGATCTAGACATGGTGTCTAGGATCAGAGACTTCCTAGCAATTTTGCATATGCTGCTGCACTGCCATCAGAAGAGAAGAACTCCTAGTAGCCAAAAATGTGGGCAGAATTCAAAGCAATGACCTACAGATGAAAGGCACCCCATCTGGGCCAGTTAAGCCATCCAGCCCCTGAATGCCAGCTCTTCACTGAATGAAACCGTATTGTGATGTGATGCTCAGAAGGGGGAAAAAAGAAAAAAGAAGCAGTTTTAAAATATCTGTGGATAACGGCTGTCTAGAGCTAGGGCTACAGATATTCAAACCTTGCTTACATAATATTTCTATCACGCACCGTCCTCCCACCCAACTCTCCACATCATGCCAAGGTGCTGGAGGGAGGTCTTGTTCTTATTTATGCAGCATGAATACAAAATCAGAGAGGGTGGCAGAAACTTTCCACAGAAAGGTATGGTGCCTTGGCATGCTGAGGAAAATAGTAGAGCAGGAACAGCTTGTAAATGAGGGGGAAGAGAAGGATTAAAGAAATTGAAATAACGGTATTCAAGTATTTCCTCAAAAAACAGGATGACTGCAGTCCTTTAAACCCAAAATCTCAGGGAGAAAAATACAGAGCAAGGCATCTTTTCTCCCTATGTTTGTTATATTGCTCACTTAGGCAAGCAAAATCCTTTTTTACCCCATTGTCCTCAGCTTCTTTTTCACCCCGTTGTCCTCAGCTCCTGACACACATATGACCTCTGTCCTCCTTCCTTGCAAACGGAGGCCAGATGAGGAAGGTGGTTTTGTCACCTGGAGTTAATTTATTCCAGTCTCCGCTGTGCTGTGCTGCTGTGCTGGGGTGGAACCTTTTCAGATGTCTGGATGATAGGAGAAAGAAAAACGAAGCAGCAGAGTATGTGTGGCGGGTGGCCGAGTCATCCTATCACCACGTATTTGTGTAGTTTCTTTTAGTGCCATCCAATCTTTCCTTCTGTCCCTAAATGGCCTGTGTTGAAAATGTCCCTGCTTACAGTTGCTCAACTGGAATGAGGACAAATTGTTTGCAGTGGCCCCCTTCCAAATGCTTGTGCTGTAACTTTTGTCTTGACTAGTCTCTGGAGATATCTCTAGAGTGAGTTTCCTATGACTCGTTTGTGCTACCCCTAAGTCATGTCAGATTTTCTTCCTCTAGTCTTTCAACTTTGCAGCAGAAATCTTGTTTAAAACACCCCCTCCACAGAAAAAGCCAGAGCAGGCAGAGGCTTAATGCTGTTACGTCACAAGTTCCCCAGTGAATTAAAAGCGAGGGGGTTGGGTCTCGAGGGTGCTCGAGGTTACAGAGGGGTTTTAGCAGGCAAGAAGACCCACAAGCACAAAAGGGATGGCCACACCAAGCAGCTCAGAGCTACCAAGTCCTGGTGGTGTTAGGACTGCATTGCCTTTACACTAAGGCATCAGCCACTTTTGTAGGTAGAAATGCCTGGCCCCTTGACTCTCCAGACTGCTTCAGTTCAGCACTGAAGGGGTGGTGAAGGTACTCTTCCCCCTCACACTCACATGTGAATTAGTCCAGGATGACACAGCATCAAAAAAAGTGGGTTAGCAAAGCCTGAAAAACTAAGCCAAGAAAGGAAGGGTTTATAGTTCCAAAAACCATTCGATGAAGTTTTGCACGTAGACTCATTAATAGATGTTACAGAAGAAATGGTTCATTCCTCCCCTGTTAGATGCATGACCTATTAGGTATATATATATATATACCTATAATGTTTTCCAAGGATAACTGAATTTAAAGGCCATTGTCTGCTTAAACATTAGTTTTTCATCGGGTGTACAATCTGCTTTTAGAAAAGAAATTCAGAGCTAATGCTATGAAATGGTCTCCTTCAACACTACTAGGGCAGAAAACCAGGCCTGCGTAAAGCATCTTCCCTGTCCCTTTACACTCTTTGCAGAAGATGATCTGAGCATCCTCAGACTGAGGGAGAGTGAAGCCAGGAGATGGGACTGCCATGGTTCCACACAGAGCCCCTGGGCATACAAGGGCCACGATGGGGACAAAACTGCAGAACCATCGACCCTTCCTGCCTCTTGGCTGGAAGCAGCCAGCCATCACACAGACCCATTGTCAGTTCCCCAGGGGTGCTTTTGCCTGCTTAGATTTCCCAGGGCTCTCAAGTCACCGAGGAACCCCCCTATGCAGCCCCACCTCAAAGCACCTCAGCACCTTTTGCTTTGTGTCACAGGAAATGGGGAATAAAAAAAAACAGTGGCACTTAGTGCAGGCATCCCATGGTTCCAGTCATGGGGTTGTTCACTTTGCACACTGGGTGGTGCATCTCCTGCTCTGTGACCATTTTCTGGTCTCCTGACTCAGCAGAGAGGTAGTTTCCATTGCAGACATATCCCTGTATTTCTGAGATGACATTACCAGCTAGAAGTGGACAGAGCACAGCCAGCCTCTAGGCATCCCAGACACTAGGGGTTGCTCAGTGTTATGAGGTTTAGCAAATACAAGGATTTTGTACAACTTTGCCATTATTCTGGGGATTTAAAATCTTTGTCACTGGCTCTCTTTTATTCATTTTTTTTTCTTTCCTATTTTTTTCTTTTTTTTTTTTTTTAACACAACTAGTGTCATACTGTGCCTCTGCCTCCCGGTTAGCCAGCCAAATGATTGCTTGCATTGCACCAGGATCTCACAAAACACTAAGACTACTTTGTTTTTCATTAGTGCTAGAGGGGAAAAATAAACAAGCTGGGCTCATGGTTTATAATTGCATATGTAATTACCATCTTAAGACTACTCTTTGCAATACAAATTAGCTCAGTGCCCTTTGTATCATCTCTGCAGTGCCTCTCAGAGCAAATGTAAGCCATCTCCTTTTTTGTCCATCATGCAGCAGGATTCCAACCTCGGATGTGTTGAAAACAGTGTGATGTATCTCTAAAAATGATCTGCTCTGCTTGCAAACACAGTGACCAGTATTTGGAGCCATGCCTTGACATTCACTGTGTAGTTGGAAGAACCTGTCCAGGCCAATCTTTGGGTCCAATCCAGCTGGCAAACCTTGTATAGCACAGCAAATTTTTGTAGAGTTACTCCTGGTTTGCTTTGCTTTCAGCATCTCAACAGATCCATGGGAAGAGATCTGCTGACACCGCGAAGGCAGAGCCTGCACTTGGCATTACTGGTTTCTTCCACATAAGTAGTAGCAAAGATGAGGAGCATATTGTCAATAAAACACAGACATTATTTACAATTCATCTTCTAAAAGCTGCCATAAAGTAGTGAATAGCAATGAATAAGTCCAAAGCCATTCTACTCTGTTTTGGTTACTACTTTATGCTCCCAGAGCTCATATTTTCAAAGGACAAAGCAGAGACGCCCAGAGGAGAGGAAGTCTCATTCTAAGAAGCTGTAAAAAGAAATGCATGGCCACAGATCAGGGTATAATTTTATGTCTCACATGTTTTCTGATCCTATGAAGAGCAGCTTTAAATTGTTGCTCTCCCTGATTTTAGTGGAGGCTGAAGTAGACATAGTTTACAAAATAGCGGGTGGGCGTGAATCCTAAAAAAGTAGATCCATAACAAAATCTTGGTCACTGAGGCCAGAAGGACCCCTTGCCTACCCTTCTGTCTGTGGCAGGATTGATCTAATTATTCTATAACTGTTCCTGCAGATGGGTGTCTGGCCTCGAATAACTCCAACAACAGTGATTGTCCAACGGCTCCTGGCAGCTTGTCCAACTGCCGAACAGTTCTTCTACAGTTTTGCCTAATATTTAACCTAAAACTTCCCTTCTGCTTCAGCCAATTATTATTTGTCCCATCTTTGTTGACTAATGAGAATAATTGATCCTTGTCCTCTTTATAACATTCCTTTATGTCTCCCTTTATTCTGCTCCCCACACTCTACTTTTGCCTTTAGGGTAAAGGTGCCAAGTTATCTTAACCTTTCCTCTTAGATCTGAATGCCAGACTTCTTACCATCTTTCTTCCTCTCTAAATTCTTCAATTTGTCCACATTTTTTCATACAGAATTGAATGCAGCTACTCCAGTTATGCTTTAACCAGTGCCAAGCAGAGCGCAATAATTACTTCAGTAACCTTACTGACCCCATCTAATAACAAAGGCAAAATGCAGCATGTAATTAAAATCTAAAAAAATAACTATTTTTAAAAGCTAATTGCCTTAACAATCAGAACATTCTACAGCTCAGAGAACACACACTAAAGAATTTAAAGGTTATTGTTCATTCAAAAAACATCTTTTTCAGTTATATTCCGTGTATTATATTTTGAGCTATGTTCAGTTTTACTCCGATTAGAAATGGTCTGCATTGCATCTCTGACACTCCCTCACCTCTTTTTATTTCCTGCAGATTTAACGCCTAGAAGCTCAATGGGGTCCTGTCTATAGCAGGGATGCTCACTAAGGATTTCCCACTGTTTTGAGCCCTTCTCCAGCTCCACCAGTATGGCACAGCAGAGAACTCCCACTCATGCTTTTGATCTTTTAGGCTATTACTATGTCTTCCAGCTTCACTAATGTCAGTGGAGCAGAGCCAACAGTGAGGCATTTTTAGAAAGCTTCCTTTACAAGGACAAAGTATTCATGTCCTTTGCCAAGTCCATGGTGCCCTACCTTGAATCCTCCTCTCTGTGGTCTGGCTGGTTTTCTTTTCAAGGCCCTTCTGTCCTCTTCACAACATCAACATCATACATGCCCATCACAGTCTGTAACTGCACGTGCTCCTGCCTTTCAATGGAAACCTCTTCTGGAATAGAAATCCTTGTTACAACCAGCACAAATGATTCAACACTACTATCAACATGACAACAGCCATTCTTGGAAAATGGTTACATGAATTTCTGGAATCCCTAAAAATAAACAAATTTGGCTCCATTAACAGGAATGGCAAATTCAGACTGCAAACTCACTTGACTGAGCCAATGCATTTAATTAAATTGGTTTGCTATTACACTGATAAGCAGAGATATGACTGTTGTTAGTAGACGTAATAGTTTCTATTCTTGTTGCCTCATAGCACCTTAATTAAATTACAATTGTTCTGTTGGAAAACACGTCTGTGAACACCTCCAGATAGACAACATAGGAAAATATTCCTAGCAATATAAAAATCAGGAGTGTGATACTGCATGGTAGATAGGACAAAAAGGAATAGGGTTAAGATTGCAGCAGGGAAGATTCAGATTTGACTTAAGAAAAACCAAAATGTGAATCATTGGAATATATCATCTGGGCATTGGAAAAGATCATCTTGATTTTCCTGTACTGTGTTATCTTCTAGTACAAGTTAAATGAGCAGCTGGCAGGAATGACCCCGGCATAAGTGGCCCTTCTTTTTTACACACGGATGATTGAGGTTCTGTTGAGGACCCTTTCACCTCTGGTTTTCTATTGTTGCATTTCACTTTAAATTTCTAAAAACTGAAGTAAACTCCTGATCTCATTTACACACATCTGAGCCTCTCATATTCTATAAAATCTGTACATTTACAAATGAGGTCAGATTTTGGCTTCCAATAATAACACATTATAACATGCCAGCAATTCCTCCATAACATGGAAAAGAGCAAAGTACCTTGTTGTATAGGTTTTGTCCCTTAACCAGTACATACAAGGCAAAATAATCATTGCTTTTTATAGTTAGACCTCATCCAAGCACTTGTGTAAGACCTTTTCATATATAAGTAAAGTAACACCTCCACACATTTCCACCTGAAGAGGTAGCTTTGGAGGTCTGAATGAAATCAAAGAGAAACACCACCTGCAAATTTATAGTGTACAACCAGGCATGGGTTGGAGTCCAGGCAAACACGAACTTAAAAGACCTTGTATGTTTGCATGGTTCTTTGGTAGTTAGGTATTTTCTTCCTTCTTTGTTTATTACAGTGTTCTGGATAGAGATTAAATTTAATAGCTCAGTATTTGTTTTTTTTTCCACTTACCTTGAAATAAGATTTGCACACATTTTTGTAGCTAGATTAAAAACTGCCAAGTGGTTTTAAACAATTCTCAGTGCTTTCAAAGGAGTTGTTCATGGCCTCTTACATACAAGTACGTCCCTGGACCCACATCAGGAACTGATCCCGTCCCATACAAATAAAGATTTACCCTCTTTGTTCAGAAACAGGAAAGCACTTCTGTTTAAAACATGCCAGGACACAAAATCCCCATTGTATTCCACTAGCAAATTCTGCAATAAGACTCAATTTAAAGCCTGTTTAGGTTGGTTAAAGGCTTGCCATCGACTCAGTGAGGTTTGGAACAGGCCCTTAACATACGGATCTTAAGGACAGGAAAGCCTCCCTTGTACACGATAGCTCTTAGGGAAATCACTGAGGTCAGCAGAGGCTGATTGACTTCAGCAGATCACTGAGGTCAGCAGATGCTCAGTGGGAAAAGAATTTTGTGCTGATCCAAAGCTATCAGAGAAATAAGAAAGTGGGAAGACTGAAGAGTCCTCCCCACTTGTCATTCACCTGCAGGCTGCCAGCTCTGCAGCTGCTGGAAAAGCCAACCAGAAATGTTCTCTGGAGGTGACTAAAGAGGTCAGCACTCCCACATTGTGTAGAAACTACTACATGATGTGGCTTTTATTTTTAAAATAAATGTAAGATTCCATCCCCTAATTCACACAAGAGCTAACAAAAAAAGGTGATTTTTAATGATGTACAAATCAATATTATAAAAATAAGTAAATATTTTCCTTGGCAAGAAAATATCAAATACCTCATCCTTGTATCATGCTAGTTTTGTATTTACACAGAGTAAAGTGTCCCACATTACCTAATATGTTAGTAGCATGAAAATTTTTTGTCTGCCATGTCTTAAACAAAGCTTGAGTTGCTGTCTGCAGTGCCCTTAAGCTAAATGTCATAGTCTGCACAAGACTGAAACAAAACACAGAGAGCAGTAACCACATTAAGGTTTAATGCTTATAAACACAGAAGGTTTAACACTTGGCAAGCCAAAATTCCCCTATGACCTGAAGACATGCAGATCATGACCTGAGAATTAAGCACTACGTTAAGCAGTCAAGCTGTCTCCCTAAAGAAAAGACAAAAATAGCCAAAGACTAGCTGAGCCATTGGGCTGGCATATGTCAGGTGAGACCAGGCCCAGTTCAGAGTCAACCTGTAGCCATGTGGGGCCAAGCCTGACCTAGCCCAGCCTTTCTAGGCAGGGCTTCCTAAGAAGAAGGATTTTCAGAGGTGCTCAACACCCATTGTCACCACTGACCCCCAGGAAAGAGGAGCACTTAAGCTATCATGCAACCAGGTCTCAACAGAAAGCTTCCGGTATTAGCTGGAGGGAGAGAGACAAAGTGAAATTACTTTCCCCTGTGGATTCCTGATCATGAAGGTGCCTCCTTGCTTGCCCTGTTTCCCTTCAAAGGCTTCTCCTAAAAGCAAGTGCCACAGTCTTGAAAAGCCTGGGGATAGAGGGGGAAAGAGAAGGAAGTAGGGAAAGTAAAACGTAAAACAAAGGTTTTGAACTAAATGCTTAAAGATGCATAGGTCAGCCTTTGTTTGGAGAAAAAAAAAAAAAAGGAAAAAAGGTCTGCAAGGCAGAGAAGTTGATTTGGGAAAGATGAAGGTCAGCAGAGCAACAGCTCCAAACATCAGAGATGAAGAGGAGGAATGCAACAACAAGAGGGGAGTGTTAAACAGCTGCCTGGGGGAGCTTAAAAGGGATGTTCAGCATGCTCAAAACACTCTAATTTTGCCATAGTAGATGTGCTTGTGCCAAATTCCCACAGAGAAAAATCTCAGGGACATGAGACTGACCTGGGTATCATGGTTTTACTTCTCTTGCTTTCTTCACTGCAAGCTGTGTTTAGCTTGTAAATACACAAGCATTCTATTCTCGAGTATTTATTGCATTCCTTACAAGATATTTTTGAGAGCTGATCAATATGAAGCTTATCCATGAAATTACTATACAATTCCTACTGGATTAAAATTGGACATTTCTCTATTTGTTGGTAAATTGCCAAATGCTGTTACAAGTAACACTCAACTGTAATAAACTTTTATTTAGGGTCCTAAGGTGCTCATTAGAGAGATGTATATATATACACACATGTGTGTATATGTGTGTGAGAGTGTGTTAAATTAGGCAATAAAAGAATCCCATGCTGCATAAGACCTAATCAAAAGGCGGAATTTCCAGTCTGGAGGGAATCTTGTTATTTCAGTTTTCATTTCCATCCAAAAACAGGCCAAGAAATCAAAATATCAACGAAATAATTTGGTGGAGCTCAAATAGCAGAATAATTTAGGTTTGAAAATATCTATAGACAAAATGCTGTTTCTTACAATTGAAAATATAATTGTCCCAGGCTGGAAAGTCCTGGAATATGATCCTGTTCTCACATGGCTAGAAATCAAGACTATTCTGCTAGAAATCCAGGAAGTTACTTTGGGGGAAACCTTCACATGGGTAATAAAAAATACACAGCATTCGATAAAGCCAAGTGCTTTGGAAAGCTTTACACTTTCCAGCTTCGGGGCATAAAGTAACCTAGGAATGAGAAGGAAATTTCATGGCTCATCCCCATGGCTGTGATAGTGGAGGCCAGGCAGAGCCATGCTCCTCACCAGGACTGTGGGGACCATGGCTGCTCAGCAGAAATACAGGAACATCCATATTCTCTTCTGTTTAGCAGATGCTGGGATTATGGCACACGCCAGACACGGGCTAGTGAATATGGCTCGTGAATGGCAGGGTCCAGACTGTCTGCTGGGCTTCCCAGGCAGCTGAGAGAGAACAGGAGAAGGCAGCAGCCGGCCCTGCTCTGGGAAGGACTGGCTGTCAGAAGCAGCCAGTTGCCATCTGGCAACGCGCTCCCGAGAAAAGTGGAGACAAGCTGTCTGCCCGGCTCTCTGAATGCAGAAGTTTTGGACCCATGAGCAAAGAAACTCTCTTCAGACATTTGACTCCTTTCCAGAGTTCAGGAAATTAGAATTTAGATATATTCATTGTGAGGGATACAAGGTGTCACACCATTCTGCTACCAAGTCCACATTTTACTGAAGATAGCTCAAAACTACTCTTCCTTCCTGTTTGGGACTTCCCTGTTTGTTTTTTTAAACAAGATCCTTTCAAAAGGCCATAGCCCTCAGGCCACAAGGTAGTCTTTAGCCATCTGCTTAATTTTTCTGAGAAACCTGGTACCAACTCTTGTTGAAAGGTGTCACTTTGGAGAAAAAAATATACATGGACATTCCCACACAAAGCTCGTTCTGCAGGGGACCTGGGGACAGTTCAAGCTCTGGACAAGGCAGATGTCTTATCTGCATCACCAAAGAGTCAATACCAGCAAAATTGCCAGCTGACTTCTGATGCAAAAAGCAGAAATTGAAGATGAGTGCTACTTCCACGTCTTCTAAGAGTGAGGAGAAGTGTGCAACATTTCCACCACCTGCTCTGACAGTGGTCCCCGTGTCTGGAGCAGCAAAATTACTGTGATGGGAATATGTGGTCTGGTTATCATCAGGCTTCAGGTCTAGCATGCAATAAATATTTTAAACTCCATAAAGTTCATCCAAATTGAGGATGTTCATTTGTCCCAAATCTAGTCAGTTGAACCTCTGAACAGGACTACAGCTGCTGTTGTAGAGGATTGTTAGGAAAAGAGAGAAGAGCCTTTGGAGTACCTCCTCTTCTGGCACTTATTGGTTGTTCACCATTTTTTAAAAGCTGAGATCACCATCTGGTTGTGTGTAATATGGTAGTGTTCTAAGGATTATACCACAAGGTAAAAGAAAATACTTGAGGAAATTAATGTCCCAACTTTAAATTTGAGACTTTTAGAGGTGTTCAAAACAGTTAGAACCCAATTGCAAAAGAAGAAAAATTGCTTTTTCCAGAGAAACTATTATCACAATCCAAAACAGAATTCAGAATACACTGAACCAAGAGTTTTATAGATAACTTCAGAACTAAGCTGAAAAAAACAAGTTGATTTGTCCCCAACATTTATATTTAGCTGGAAGTAAATCACTTCAAAATCAGTCACCACCTGAGTGAGAGAATGAGAAGAAAGGGTCAGTCAAAAATCTTCCTGTAGAGAGACCTGCATTGCTCATTCCTGACTCCAACCTCCCAAACCAGCTCTATCCTACAGTCTTCTCTAGGCTCCACAGTGATTTCATAAAGCCAAGCACAATGGAAGTGCAACAAAACCAAACTTCAAGTCATTGCACCCTCACACAAAATATGGACAGATTTTTCCACACAATTCTATCAAAATTTTTCAAGTCTAAGGCCAGGGTATTGGCCACCAGATCATTTCTCCTGCTCAGAATAGGAACAGCATCCATTTCAGAATTATTGAGAATGCTGGAAAACCTGAAATTAGTGAAATAACGTGTGATCAGAACAAAAAGAAAAAACAAAATGTCTAACTTCAAAAATCAGCTGGATGGATCCAAAATTCAAGGCGAAATTTAAGACAATTGTATTTACTGGAGAAAAAAGGAAAGCCTGATCTAATCTCTCACCCAAAATCCAACCACAGTGTCTGGACTCAACGGGGTCAGGTTATTTTCCCATAGTATCAAAACCACAAGTAGAAATAGTCAAAAGAAGCAACTGTCAAAAGAAGCCACTGATTTCATTAGGTTTCCAATACAGCTCTGATCAAAGTGACAGTTACACTTCAACAAAGTCTTTTGATCTTGTTGATGCTCAGCTGAATGGAATCATCACATCTTCAGAGCCGTGCACAATGAGAACATAAATTCTGACTGCTCATTGCTGAAAAGATTGCCTGCTATTTTTATTCTGGTTGGTTTTTTTCTTTAAAAAAAAGTTGAATTCTCTCTGTCAAAACCAAGAGAAGAGTTGTTTAAAGGTATGGCAAGATATATATTCATTTAATGGAATGCATTCAAGAGTCTTTACAGTAACTTGATGAATTCTGGAAGTGGACTCAATACTACACAGCAAAGTCAATAGTGCTGGTAGATACATTATGCTAAAAATGCAGAACTGATTTAGAGGAAGATTTAAAAAAAAAATTAAATCTCACAGAAAACACAGCAGAAGAGAAAATACGAGGTATGCATGGAGCAATTGGAAATAACATTAGAGAAAGAATGCAACACAAACCAGCTAACGGGTTAGGAAAAATCACAATTTTTCCTGAGCCATGCTCCTGAGCCATGATGTACAAACCACCACTGGCCAATACATCTTTGGTGGCAGCCCACTGTCAACTGGCTGAGCATTATCTTTCTTGTCTTTTCTTATCCCAGATGTTACACCACACTGGAGATGCTGTTAATGGATGTCAGACTAAACCAAGCCAGCGTTATCATTGCTACAGAGGCATTTACAGAACTGCACATGGGAAATTAATCAGATCAAAGGGCAGAGAGTAAAAATATATTTCACCCCTCTCTCCATGTGGAGATGCAGAGTATTCCATGTTAAAATATAAAGATTCTTTTGTCTGTTCAAAAATTTACACCAGAAAGTTTGAGAGATCAACTGTAGACCAAACAACAACTGATATATCAGTCAATACAGCATTTTAAAAGAGTTCACAAAGGGAAAAAGTAATTTTGTTTCCTGACTTAGAGAAATTCCTGGCAAAGGAAGAAACTATGCTCAATCCCCAAATAACCAAACATCCATCCACTGCTTATGGAAATTATTCTGCCATCATTTTACTACTCCAGCAGAGGTGGTGCATGGCCTTTCGAAGCTTTGGCTCTTTTCGAAGGCTGTTATTTTAAACATTTTAGTGCTGGGAACTGCATGGAGATGGCAATTATGGAACTAGAGTGCAGTGTGGAGTATGTCACTTTGAAACCATTTAGCTCCGTTCATTTCCTTTTCAAGCGCAATAGAAAGCAGATGGAGCAGGGAGGGCCAACATGCCACAGAACTCCCCAGGCCTTGGCCAGCACTCTCTTCCTCAGGTCTTACAGAGGGGTCACCAAATCCTCATGGAGTTATTATTCTTTAGGAGCACCACATGCTAGAGCTCTGCCAGGATCCTGGCCTTTGGAGCAAGTTGCCTCAATCCGAGGTTCGTGTTCAGCATCAAATACGAGACCTAAATTGCTAACAAGGTCAACCGGGACAAAAAGCTCACACCAGAAGAGCAGTGCAGGGGAGCCAGAGAGAGGTCAGTGAAGCAGAGCAAGAAGATTAAGTGCTTTGGAAAAGAGAGGCCTTGAAGGAGGGAAAGAGGCCTCCAAAGAGTTGTCCAATATGAAGGAAAGGCTGTTACCAAAAGAAAGCATTGCCATATGCAGCAAAATTTGGAAAAGAAATTTTAATCTTGACTTGCAGCAAAGATACACTGAGGTCAGGAGAGCAAAAAATAAATGAAGTGCAAGGTGCAAGGGGAGTGAAGCTTTGAAGCCTCAGTGTGTAGTTGATGCTGCATCACTGGAGGTGGCAGGGAGGAGTCACAGGAATTTCTCTCAGGGATCATCTAGTTAAGTGTGATCTTTCCTCTGAGCAAGGGATGACTTCCAGGGATACTGTCCTGCACAACATCTCTTGGATAACTTAATAAAGTCTGTTAGGGCCTATTCTTTGTGTTTCTTATACAGAGAAAGAGGGATTCCCCAGAGGAGAATAATGTACAATAAGAGAAACAGATTCAAGTGCTGGAGTTGCAGTAGAGTCTAACAGAGACTTAGGAAGTCCAAATCCATTCCCCATTAATGTAACAGGACTGATATTCCTCCCTCAGTGTCAGTAATGCAGAGAGCCCATGTCCCATGGCCAGTGATACTTCCACCAAACAGCAAGCAGAGTGAGCCCCAGCCCCTGAAGCCCTTCATGCACAGCTCCAGTTTGACCCACACAGCACACTCATCCCTTGAGTGTCCCACAGCACAGCAAGCACGTTAAAGGTGGGCTGTGCTCCAAGATTGCTGGTCTCCACTGTCCAATGTTCAGGCAGCAGCAGCATCACCACTGCTCCCATTGCTTCACCTCCACCGAACAAGTTGTTTAAGCTCGTCCATACAGCCCTTGCTACTATTTCCCACCTATCACCAGGTCTGCCTTCTTAAAAACAGTCCATTGTGTCAGGTGGACAGACTTGTTCAGGTGGACACCCAAGGCATAGACAAGACTGATGCCAAAGATAAGGGTAGCTATCCCCAGACTGATGGCAGATATGGGACACAGTGTTATCTTCTCTTCGTGTCAGTCTTTCCATGCTCACAGGAGGTGTCCATTCTCCATGGACGAGTTTGTGCTGTGCATCCAGGATTACCCTTGATGGAAGCAACACTTCTGTATTCATCAGACCAACTCCAGGGCTTCCTGCTGTTCCCCTTCTAGAAATCTGTAGTGAAAGAGAAAACTTCTGCAGTTGCCTCAGAGCGCTTTGCCACTCTAAATTCTCACCAGTTGCTGACAACCAGTTCAAGGCTCACTATGACCAGTCATGGGTGTGATTGTGATAGAGGCCTGTGAGATTAGCCAGTTGGTCTGCTCATGCAATGTGTCCACTGAAAATACAGAAGGCTGGTACAGGTTCTTACCCAATGTGCACTCTCCAGATACCCAAACAAACTAATAAAACTCCTTAGTATCCTCCAGAAATACCTCAGCAAAGAGATTTCCACTCTTCTCCTTTCTAAGCCCTAAACAGAAGGCTTAGAGATAACTGGCAACTACACCAGACACCTGCAAAAGAGCAGCTATTTGAAACACTGCTCTGTGCCATGGGAGCTAAGGTTTTCCTCCTACCTCAGATATTGGCAACAGAACCCTTTTTGACACCTGGGCGAACTCTACTGACAATCTCCTACAGAGATTCAGGCACAGTATCAATACAAGTGTGGGTCTGGCTGCCTGCAAGCTCCCAGCAGAGCATGTGATCAGCTACTTGACCTCAGCATGACAAATCTGGGGCGACAGGCTGGACAGGTCATTGCAGCCTCTTGCATAACCCATTCCAGGCCACCAGTAAGCCACCCATAAGCCAGGTCACCAAGAAATCATTCTGGCAGTGTCCGTCTTGCACTCCTCTCCCCACATGCCCTTCAGAGGCAGTGTCCCTTTCCAGCTCCACTGCCAGTCACACAGCATGTACAGGGGTTTCTTGCCACTTCTGTTCTAGCCACTAGGAGCTTCAGTCTCTGTCCAGACCAGAGAGGTAGCCCTAAGGTTACCAAAGGTACTCATATGTCTCCACATTCCTGAGTCAACACCATAGCTATTGCTCCCTCATTTCTTTTCTACCTATTCATCTCCTCCTTTGAAGTGTGTCTCCACGTTCTCCCTCTCTTTTTTTAACTGCCACTGTACAGAGATTTGATGACCCACCACCCTGCAAAGTCCAACTGACACACAGCAGGCCCTGGGTGTCTCTCCAGCTTGATGCTATTGCACACCAGCTACAGCAACAAAATCAGAATCATGGAACCACTTAGGCTGGAAAAGAACTTTTAGATCATCAAGTCCCACCATTAATACAGCTCTGCCAAGTCCACCATCAAACCATGTCCCTTAGTGCTGCATCTACATGTCTTCTAAATACCTCAAGGCGTGGTGACTCAACCACACCCCTGGGTACCCCCCTCCCAATGTCTGACAACATTTTTGTTGAACAAATGCTTCCGAATATCCAACATAAACCTCCCCTGGCAAAATTTGAGGCTGTTTCCTCTCATCCTATTTCTTGCTTAAGAAGAAGAAGCTGACCAAGAAGAAGCTGACCCCCATCTTACCACAATCTCCTTTCAGGCAGTTAGTCATAAAGAGCAATAAGGTTTCCCCAAGCCTCCTTTTCTCGAGGCTAAATACCCCCTGCTCCCTCAGCTGCTTCTCGTCAGATTTGTGTTCCAGACTCTCCATCAGCTCCATTGCCCCTCTCTGGACATGCTCTAGACCCTCAATGTCCTTCTTGAAGTGAGGAGCCCAAAACTGGACATGGGATTTGAGGTGTGGCCTCACTAGTACAGAGTACAGGAGGACAATCATTGCCCTGGTCCTGCTGGCCACACTGTTCCTGATACAGGCCAGGATGCCACTGACCTCCTTGGCCGCCTGGGCACAGCTGGCTCATGCTCAGCTGTTGTCAGCCAGCACCATCAGGTCCTTTTGCACTGGGCAGCTTGCTGCCTGGAGCACTGGGGACACTGCTAACAACATGGCAGAGTGTCACCACGGGGTCAGTGAGAGCTGTCAGCCTTCCTTCTGGGAACACACTTCCAGGGCTGCACCTTCTTTCTCATCTGGTATTAAGAGGTCTCCACCTGGATGTCTCCTTGCATCAGGCCAACATCTTTACTGGCCTCAGGTATTTTTCCTACAGGCAAAAATCCTGGTGAGAAGTCTCCTTACTTTTGGGCACACATCTGTTTACTTTAGGTCTGTCATTGGTAAAGGTTTCAGCATGGCCAGGGCAGCAACCCCTCCTCAGAGGAAAAGTGCCATCTCTTTGCTCTGGGACCACAGCAGTGCTAACCACAGCCCCAAGACCCCAGAGGTGCTCCATGCAATGCCAGAGCACACAACTCTGCAGAAACCCTGACCATGAAGTAAGAAGGGTGTGACTGGATGGGAATGGCTGGCAGAGAGAGAGAGGGGAAGGTGTCTCCCAGTAAGCTGGGGCTGCAAGGGTGTGAGCTGAGAGATCAGACTGCTGGACAGGGAGTAGATGCATTGGGCTAAACTCATCTCAGACAAATAAACTCCTTCTCTGCCTCTCCTGCCTCTCCTGCCTCTCCAAGGGCTGGAGCACATGGGACAACATGTACTGTCTCCATCATCACTTTGAGCAGCCACTGGGAATAATCTGCATTGGATGCAAGAAGTCAAACCAGGCATTTCCTTCCCCACTGTGCTTCTGAAGAGGTTTCAAAAGACAATGCGCCCTTTGCATTTTGTATTAAGGGAATCATTTCATTCAACAGAGAATCCAGAAGCAATTTGGCTAAAGGACATATGGCATAAGATGTCAGTGTAGTTTCACCCTCCCTCCATTGCCTCATCAAAATTAGCATAACATTCTTGATGAGGAGGAATGGCCAAATCTTTAAAAAAAGGCAGGAAGGTGTTTGAACTCTAGGGGAAATATTAAAAACTTTTATTCAAACACTTTAATATGTATTAAGAGGCACAGACAATAATTACATGGTGTTTACACTGAGTTATTTAAACAGGAACAGAGTGCTTGGCAAATTAACATATAGAACAATACTGCTCTGGTAGCTCAAATAATAACAAGACCTAATAGGATTTCCCTATCCCTAATTCTGCTGAATGCAAGTAAGGCTGATTTAAAAGTTGTAAATGTGCAGGAGGTAGCTTCCAAGACAACAAAAAGCATTTCTATGCTCTGAAAAACAGGCTTTGAGGATGTGACAACACATGAAAAATTCCTTCAGCTGTGCGTCTGCTCAGCGCGGTTTGGGTGAGCTGAGGCTGCCCTAGCGGCAGGTTTGTCATATCTTGCTTCATTTCCATATGCATTCTGCTCCTGTGGCTTTCTTGGCAGCTTCCTCCCAGCTGGTACTGCACCCCACCGCATCAGCACTGCCAGGGCGAGTTCCTGGACCGATGAACTTGCAGAGAACAGGCGATGCTGTCAGGGGAAGTGTCCCCGCCCGGGGCGGCTCAGGGGCTCGATCTCAGCAGGCTGCGGTGTTTGAGGCAGGCATGCGGCGAGGACAGACAGGAACGGGCAAGTGAAAAGGAAGGAAGAAGTAAGGAAATAGCTCAGCCAGCAGAGACACAGCTCAGCTAAGTCTCCTGAAAATCCCTCAGAAAATTAGAAAATCATCAAGATAAGCACATATGCTGGCAGGGACATGCGTGTGTGAAGGGCATGCACACACAGATGTACCTGCGGGGAGGGCTCAAATGTGGGAGCACTTGTCTGAATAGCAATAACCTCCTGGTTCCATTTAACTGCCACATCAAAAATAAAAGAGGTGCTGGAGTATATGGGTCTGTGTGTGGGACCAGCATAACAGAATGAATCTGCACAGGCAACAGCAGCTCTGTGTTTAAAGAAGATGGAGAGGGATGCAAGCTTAGAAAGACAACAGACAGCAGCACTAAACAGTTTTCAGTGAAATCCACACTCATGTGAAATGCCAGCATCTTGGACTAAACACCTTGTTAGAAGTGATTGAATCCCTGACAGCTGCGGCAAAATGCCTTCGCTTGCAAGTGTTACTGGTGGATAAGCAAAATTGTCTTGCTATTATTGCTATTTTTAGCAGCACCCATAACACAAGCTGCTTTCCAAACAGATTTCTCTCCAGTGATCTTCTACAACTGTTGTGTGCACGTGGATGCTAAATTATTTTCTTCTATAGTACAAGTTGCTCACTGTAGGCTTCAAAGTTCAAAAAGCACCATAGTGGGTGAAACTGGAGTTAAACAACCCAAAGACTATAATTGCATGAGGGATATAAGAGCAATTCTCTCCCTGCAAGCACCATTTATCCTCTGGACAATAAGATCTTTAATGTTGAAAAGCATGTTTGATTTTAAATTCATGCTTAAATTCATAAGAAAACACTGTGGTACTCTATGTTTGAACTAACAATTTTATTTTCTTTTATCACTGCTATAATTTTTGTGGACAATATAATCATCAAATACTTCTGTGAATAAAAAGTAATAAGTGAAAGCTTAGAGATTTAGAGAATAATATTTCAGGAATTTTGCCTCAAATAACCAGGTCTTTTTTTTTTTTTTGGTGCACTCGTATGCATGAGAAAAAACAGTGGTGTTCTGTCAAATAAAAAGAAACATCTTTCTCATTAGGACTGTGTTTATCACGCTTTCAAATGTTCTGCAAACCAATGCCCCTATTTGTCACTGTAATTCAATATAATAAAAGCTGTCAAAACTGCTCACTTTGCTCGCTAGAGACAAATTTGCTGAAGTTTTGCAGCACGAGCCAAATAACACAGCACCAGATCCTCCAGCTTTTATTTCACTTTGCTCTAGGCACTATTCATACTGGTTTCTGTGCAAGTTTTGCTCAAGTAAGGGCTGAAAGTTTCAGGGTTTGAACATGAGACTTTTTTAGAAATAAACAGCACACAAATCCCATTTACAAAGAACACTGGGTGACTGGAATGGTGCTGCTTGTGAGCTTTATCTCTGAAATGTCAAGCTTGTTTCCTTCAGATTATTGCAAAATACAGACTAACTACATCCTTGATAAAATTCTCCCGAGGTCCATGAGGTCACCCTCAGGATTAAACACTGCCTGACCTTTTTTATACAGGGTTCAGAAGCACTGTATTTTGATGCCTACTACCCTTTCAGAGATGTTAGTCTGTTCCACTAAAAACAAAGATTATAGATCTCTTCCCTCATGGGAAGAGGTTTGATGAAGCAACTCTCAGTTATTACCTTGTCCAGAGACTCCAGGACCACACTGTGTCCTTCTGGCAATAGACAAAATAGACAAAATTATCACTCAAGGACAGCCTTGAGTAATGGCTACATTTTCCATGGTTTTAAAAAACATGTTTTGATGCATTAAATAAAGAAAACACATTAAGAGCTGTGTGGGGGGATTAGGTAGAGTGGCAGGTCATGAGAAAAGCAGCTGGGACAGTGGTTAGAGCAGAAGATTAGAGTCAGCTGCTCTTTTTAGTCTTCACCACACTACTGACTTGTCCTGAGATTTGGAGAAGACTTTTATGGTAAAATCTATAAACTAGAGTCCTTCATCTCACTCTTTTGAAACTGCCTTTCTACATCTGTGCAGACCATAGCAGTTTAGCATGTCAAAACACTTTTACAGGCTCAGATAAAAGCTGTGAAATATTAACAGCTGTAGTGGCCAGGCAATGCATTTTTACCTCTTTTTTAACATGTGCCCAAAGACCATTTGATGAAGATGTGCTCTACACCTGTAAAGAAATAGATTTCTACATAGACACAGGGGGCCTAGTAAGACCAGAGAACATGAAAAACAAGATGAAATCTACTGATGACTACAGCTCCTCTGACTGAATCCTTTATTGTAGCTGCATGGACAGACCCCTCCTTGAGTTTTTACTCCAGCCATTATTCCTAACTTGGCACCCAGAAGTCAGCCTTGGCTTCCAACCTGAAATAAAAAAAGCAGATGGTTAGGCTAACACACACTAGCCTCCGTTAAGCATTCAGGGTATTGTGCATGTGATAAAGGATTGGATAAAACAGTGGCAAAAGTCTGCTATCTTCCAAGGCTCAGGAAAATAAACCACAAAGACAATTCAACAAAGTCCTCTTTGTTCCTGAATAGAACCAACAAAATGAAAGGAATCTGGTGGAAGAGAGAAGGCAAGAAAGAGGTCTGCTGCAGGGAGCAAGTACAGACAGAATCGCTCTTTGCCGGTTCCTCTGACAGAGCAAGTGCATGATTATCACATGAGCCCCACAAAGGCTGGAATTAAAGGGGCTGACTCGGCTGTCACATCGCTTAAGCTGCACTGGGGTCAAAGGAGTTCGGACTAACCGAGGTCAGCAGCACACAGCCTGGGAAGTAGGGGTCTCTTTTTCTAAGCAACAATTGCTCAGGTTGATAAAAATAGATACCTAGAGCCCACGATGGCTTCTAAAGCCATGCCTTTATCCCACATTCCCACAAAGTGCTATAATCAATAGCACTCTGAAAAGAACAGAACCACAATGAAGGCAGTCAGGTGGTCACTAGAAACAAGTGCTAAGGGCAAAACAAACAAGAGAAGTCACCATCTGTGCTAACCCCTAAGAGACCAAGGGAAAATATAATAAGTCTGAAATACTGGCACACGAGTGTGATAGAATCCCAATGCAAACAGGTGTCAACGGCGTGACCGTAGGGGAGTCTGCTATTTGCAGGTCTCCACATGTCCTCTGTATATTATTTCGTGAATGATGTCCCCAACAGAGACTTCTCTTTGCTGATTTCCAGTGATGCCAGGGCTACTGATAAATGTCTCTGTGCTAAAAATAGTACCTATTCTCTCCCATGCCCTCTGTCCCCTTTCAGCCTCCACTTCATATGAATCAGCTCCAAGAGAGGGGCACTGACCTCGTCTCACCAGGAATATCAAACATCTCCACAGCTTTGATGAACCTTTTGATGAGAGTGGAAAAAGGAGAAATGTACACATCATGTGTAATCATGTGCTGGATGGGTCTGGATGCATCCTAAGGTTTGTGTTTAAAAGCAAAACCGATACACATCTCCTTTGGTATGCAAGCACAGAAAAGCACCCTTTGTTTTTGTGTGGGTTTGTGTTTTTTTTTTTCTGGAGGCTTCAGTAGTATTTGGATGGGGTCCACAGAAAAATCTACTCATTTTGCCATAGACATAAAACTATATCATTTTTGCCATTATCATCACTTTCCAGATAAAATCAAGATCAGGATATTAGTGGGTTTGTTGCTTCACAACATGGATTAAATAATTGTCTCTGCCCAACAAGCTCACATTCACCTTTGAATCCTGATTTGTGAATCAGGATTTTCCATCTTGTCATTTTTTGTGGGAACATACCAGATTTTTAATATACTTTTTACAAATAAAGTCTGTGTTCCCCTCATTCCTCGAGTCATAGCACTGGGGCATCCTGGTAAAAAAACTAGATCTGCTGTGACACTGACAGAGTGAACAGAGCCAGGTTTTCAAGCACCATTCTGCCACACCTCTTTGGGGACAGGGAACTTGCAAAAAAAATCCTGAAACCAAGACAAAGCAAAGAAGGCAACCTGCATGACCCCCAGGGGATCTTCACAGATGTGCTCAAGCTGATAGCACAGATGAACCTGAGAAAACAAGTCCTTGGGTAAGCTCAGTTATCCTTTACAACCTGACTGTTAATGGCTATGTGTTTACCTGTCCTTGAGGAAAGAGCCTCTATTGTGGCTTATCAAACACAGAGGAATTCCCAGTGTCCTCAGGGAGGTCTAGGACAAACGTTAAACTGATAACTCCAAATGCACTATCTGTGCTTCATCATTTGGCAGACTTTAAACTGGAAGTGCTGTTCTATGTCCAGTGCTGTAACAGCAGAAAATTGCAGGTCTTTTTCATTTCTGTTCTTTTAATCCAATTCTACTGTATATTTTCTGTTCTGTTGCAAAGCTTTAGCACTTTGTTGGTGCTGTGCCCTCTAGGTCAGAATGAGCTTGCAGAAGGAGATGCCAATGCCTGTTGTTAAGGGGTCTGTGCATGTGTTGAGGTCAGGTGAAGGACAACTGTCTCCACTGATGCTGCCTTACAGGATCCTGGAGGAAGCAGCACAGAGTGATTGCACAGAGTGAAAGCCAGCACCTATGATGCTTGTGGAGGGAGTGGGTAAATCCTCAGACCATGGAATTTGGGCTTTCTAATACAGATAGACTCCAGATTGACGAGAAGATGAGAAGCAGGCACTCCAATCATGTACAGCCTGGGCAAGGTGAGGGGCTTCTTCTCAGGGACCTGGAAGTGTTTACTCCTGATCTGCTGGACACTGAGAAGGCTGCAATCCACCATGCAGTAGCACTCTTTGTTGAGCATTCTCCACTGAAAATGTTTTGGTTTTCTCTGTAAGGAAGTTTATTCTTGTATATCCAAAGTGATTGGAAGTAATGCCAGTTTCTTTTCTGTGTGTTGTCACCAGCTCCTCAACTCAGCATGTCTTGCTGGTAACTTATCCTTCCCTTGCAATAAAGCAGCCTTGGTCTTTCACACCATGTTAAAGAAAATAACCAACAGAGTACTTAAACCAGGCTTGGCTTGACTGCAGATTTCAATTGAGTTCAGCAGCAAAAGGAAACCCTATTAGTACTACTTCCCCACAGCTAGCTTTGCTCAATGCCTAGTGTTAAGATAAATTATGTTCTTCAGTGTGTAGGATGAAATAAGAGTTGCTATCACAGCAGGATGAGTTTCTCAAACATTACTTACATTAGGCAGCAATCTTTTGTTCCCACAGAAGAAAAAAATTTGAAAATAGATAACCAAGCTTATCTTGGAGATCTATCACTCGGGGCCATAATCCATGATCTATGTAGACTCAGTGCAAAGTATATCATTTTGTCTAACAGCCTTTAACAGAGACTTTGACAGAACTATTATTTTCTTCTGAATGATATATAAACAAATTCAGTTCTACAACATCATCTCCAGTCATCTCTGTTCATTGTTCTTTTATTGCAAGTATTCCTTGGCATGGTTTAAGAACTACTGAAGTATTTAATAGCTGTTTAAAAGCTACAGCTATTACTACTTAAACTAGACATAAATAGACGACAACTAAAGAGGTCATTACCTTTGCAAGTAAAGTGTGTATGGAGAAGGATTTAAGAGAAATTAAATTATAAATCCAGTTACTCTGTTATTCTCTGTGGTTTAAGTGAGAAAGCAGAATGGGTTTGCAACATTAAGTAGAGGGTAAAACTATTCTGAGTCTAATACAAATACGAAGGTATTGTTAGAGAGAATTTGTCAGTTGCTTAGCCCTTGGAGAGCCACTTCTGGGACTGCTTAGGTAGGGATTCTTGGCTCTACATCTCAAATGTGATCAATATTTTGCTTGTAATTCTTGGTCACTAAAGGGTATGTCAGTTGTGAGCAGGAATGTATTTTCCATTGAGATGGAGAAAGTAGGGGTGAAGGTATAAGATGGAGTGTCTCATTTCTCTTGAAATCTATCCAAGATCTTAAAAAATCAATGGAAATCTTTCTGTTGAAGTCACCATGCTCTGGATCATATCCTTAAAAAGTTCATTTTATTGTCAAGTCCATTCCTTCTTACCCATTCTGTTGCTCAATTTGCTCTCTGCTGTTAGGAACTTTTTTGCAAATATTAATAAATCTGTATAATCTTTGGCCTTTAGCTGAGTCTCAATTTCATGGCACACTGTTGCACTGTATGCGTGACTGCATGGTTGAGGGTTGCTCTGGAAATTACTCATAAAAATTAATTGTCTGGTAATACCACAATTGTCAATATGTGTAGGTTGCAGCATTCCCCCTGTGGGCTATTGTAGCAGATCATAAAACTTCATTTCCAGGAAAGTTTCAAAACTTTTATTTTCTAGGGAACATTAATTATCAGAGTCCAGATGACCTGTCCCATTTCTCCATTCACTTCATCTCTTTTTTCTCTCATCAGACATGGTAATTTGAAGGCAACTGGCAGCAGATCACATGTCAGGCTCCTGGTTTTATGCCCTGGTTTCATATCAATGTCAGCTGAAGTGTTTAAAAGCAGCCAGACTCATAAGCCTAATCCCCAAACGAATGTTTGTATGTGACCATTTCCCCATTGTTAAAGTTTTGTACCAACAGCTGATTTACAAGTCTGACACTTACACAGACATATGCTTTGGCATTCTGCAGGCTTCCTGAGGCATGTCATGCCCTCCAACACTGCTTGTTGACCTCCCCTTCAAACTCAGGACAATGATGGATCATCACAATGGACAAACCACTCTGGACCTACATGGTCATAAAAACTCTAGCCATGTCCCTGTTGGAGTTCACAGCAATGCGTTCTTTCACTGAGAAACTATATTCTCTTGAGAGCAAACCTTTTGCAGGTACTTACCAGTTCTTATGAAGTTCTTACCTGGGAAAGATTCTCATGCCTAGGATGAAGTCCATCAAAGAGCAAGAAAACTTCCACCCCTCTTAGATAATCCTCCTATGATCAAGACACTGACTGGTGGCACAGGAGTCCAGATTTCAAGTTTCTGTTCTATAAGATGTCAGAGTCCTATATTCCAGGCAAGCTTTCTGGCCACCAAGATATCAAGCTCTTCTTGTGTTCTGTCTCTCCTGTTGGACTTGTTTCACCTTGCATAAATAAATTACCCTTAATTGAACACGAGTTTGAACTCAGATTGCCCACTGAACCATTGCACTGGTTTCCTCAGGTCAGTGAATAGGCAACTGTTTGTATGAAGTCAGCAAGTTGCAAAGCAGCAGAGGTAGCTGAGGGAGTCACAAAAAAGCAAGGGAAAAAAAAGGAAAACCACTTGGTAAAGTCATTTAGTAGAGTATGAATGATCTGGTTTTCGGTCCTTAACCTGCATGAGGAAGAAGGACTACTAGCTGTTCTAGGAGAGGCTTTGTCAAATTATCTGAAAGGTCATAATTCTACCAAATTTTGAAAAGAAATAATATTTAAAAGTCATACCTTTTTCTTTCTGAAGTAAAAAAAAAAAACCTTTAGCTAAATGATCCTCTAACAAACGCCTTGCATTAGATTGAAGGTGCTAAAGTATCTGTAGCATCACACTATCTTGACTCTTAAAGTTTCTGGAACCTCTGCCCCAGACATGAAAAAGGACCTCACTGTTCCAGTTCCAAGTGGAGTGATTTTCTCACCTAACACTCTTTCCAGCTTTGCTGGCATTTTTCAAATGAAGATTTAAGTCTATTAATTACACACTATTTTCACATGGCAAATATGAGTTTTTGTCATATTTAGTCATACAGAAAGATAACCAAAAGCAATAGGGAAAACTTCAGTGATTAGTGTAACATTGCCATAAAAGATCATATAAAAGGTAAGACACGGACTGGAGAGGTTGAGTCCTAATCTTCCTATCTCACTGCTAAATAATACACTGCAATAACTTTAATATTTACATTTGATGGTCAAAAGCATTTATTTTCAAGCATCTCTTTGATAAGGAGCTTGGATTAAGCTCTTTGATTAGGAACTAAAATCCACATTTTAGTCAGATTCACCTCTCCATGTCAACAAATTGGTATTTCTGTAGACGTAAGAGTCTGCTTTTTCATTAATGTCATATAATCATTCTCATAAGCACTTGCATAAAATCAGTTAAGAGTTAACCAACTAAAATATACAAATATGCATGAGGTTTTATGAAGAACTACAACTTCAAAAGGAGTTGGTTTAGGGGTCATGACCCCATTTTTTGCAATAACTTATGCATCACGAACTTACGTAATTGGCAGCAGATAACATATCACACTCTCAGTTTTATGTCCTTGGTTTGACAACAGTGTCAATTGAAGTATTTGCTAACTGCAGAACAAATGGAGCCTCCTAGATGAAAAGGTTTTCATTCCAAAACTGATGTTTGTAGCAAAACATTCCCCATTTATTGTTCTTTTTGAAGATTACTAAATTCAGTATCAGAAATTGATAGGGGTATACACATAATTTTGGACATCAAAAAATATTTCTGAATATTATTTATCCTAGCAAAATGGAAATACCTGAGAAAGGAAAGTATATCTTTTTCTAAATAAAATATCATCAGCACAAAAGAACACATATGAAGTGGCCTTGGATCTCTAAATCTTTGTTATTTTTAAAGCATGAATCAGCTTTGAGGTAAATTATTGGGAAATGAGTGACCTGCATTTTAAAACATTTTAGTAGGGTAGGTTTAAGTCTACTTTTTCCTTTTTCCACAGATTGCACTAAACAGCAGCCAAGAGGCAAGTCTAGACTGCTTCTCTGTGCCAAAACTGGACACCTGTACCTTCCACTTAAAAGCCCATGCTCTTGGGACATTGGAATCTTCACAAGCCACAGCAGAAAATGCATTAAGCAAAAAGTTATTATACAGAAGAGAGGCATCTAAAAGAAACCTTAGTGACTTAAGGTCTTAATATCTATTTAAATTCAATGGTAGAGAAGCCAAAATTTATTGAGTCTCTTTTTGAGGGATCTGAGGCGTAGGAGTAGGATTAGTTTGGGGTTTGGCTCTGAAATGTGAATTTTGTGGGGTGCAGTTCACTTTCAAGACACTTCTTTCTCAACAGTGAGCATATTGATACACAAAATATTGAACATAATTCCCAACACTGTACAATAGAGAGGGACAGAATGGTGGCAATTTTATTGATGAGAAGTTTTCCACTTGACCAGTTTACAAACTAACGTTGGGAAAGAATTATACACCATCAGTTTTGCAAAGCATTTGTGATTATTTCTCATCTGAACCTGAATTTAAACTGACCTGGAGAAAATATGATATGTATTTTGAAAACTGGCTCATAGCAGATTATCACCTATGATGTACATTATTTGGTAGACAAGATTTTTGAGTCAACTTTATTGAAAACTTTTGGTATCTGGGAGAGTAAATTGCCTTCAATGAGACTCCATGATGTAGCTAAACTAGCACAAGTTATAAGTAACAGACAAGGAAAAGAAAAAAATATAATGAATAGCAGAAGGAAGGACATAAAATTTAAAAACCGGAAAAAATTAAATTAATACACATAAGAAAAAAGGATACTCATTATAGAATCATAGAATGGTTTATGTTGGAAAAGGCCTTAAAACTCACTGGGTCCACCACTAAACCATGTCCCCAAGTGCCAAATCTACATGTCTTTCAAATGCTCCTAGGGAAGATGATTTCACCACTTCCCTGGACAGTCTTCTCCAATACTTGACAACCTTTTTCCTGAAAAAAATTTTCCTAATACCCAGTCTAAACTTTCTCTGGAAGAAATCGAGTCCATTTCATTTTGTCCTTTTCTTGTTACTTGGGAGAAGATCCCGACTCCCACCTCGCTACAACCTTCTTTTGGGTAGTTGTAGAGAAGAATAAGGTGTCCCCCTTCAAGACTCCTTTTCTCCAGGGGAAATTTGGCCTGAAGGGATGCCATAAACTGACCAAATTCATTTCTGTTTCTCTATGTAGAAACAACTGTATCTTTCCTCTTAGCAAATTACTTTTTGTTCATCCTTTTCTTAGAAATGTTTCAGCATGGATTTTACTCAACTTCCATAGTGCTTCATTGCCTTTATCATTACAAACATTTTCCTGATGTCTGACTCAAATGTCTCTGGTTGATATATAATGTTGCATTCAGCTCTGAACAACACACACTCAAAACTGCCTGGATTGCATGTGCACCAGTATTTTAGTTCATCCTTACATATTACACTCTGACGCACATAACAAAACAAACTCATACTCACAGACTTTCAGACAAAACTAAATCAGAAAATGCATTCCAGAAGTCCATATGATGATCTCCAACCAGTACATACTTGCAGTTTGAAGGACCAGCCCAGAACTATTCCAAAACCTTAAAGCATGCAGGACTGTGGATGTTAAGCCCTCAGCACCAACCATTTTACTCTATAGGTCCTGTTTTGCTCTCACCCCACACTCTTACAAGGCCACACTGCTTACTAAAGCAGCTACAGCTGCTGGCAAACACTGAAGAACAGCAAAAGCTGTGATGGGATGGAGAAAGCTATTAATTAGGAAAGAGGAGTCCAGAAAAAGGCAGCAAAAGGCATTTTATAGCCATCATTTGCCCTGGCCCCAGCTACACACAATAATTATGGTCATTCAGCTATGCAGCCCTTTGCCTTGGGGTGATCAACACCCTGGATTTGAGGACACAAAGGTGGATTGTAAGAGCCAAGAACTATATTGCCTTTAATAATGTCAGATTTTAATTTGGTATCTCAGAACATAACCAAGGATAAGATGTAACTAAGATAAGAAAAAAAATAAATACTTAATTTCAGAAAACAATGAACTGGCATGACATCTTTTAAACAATGGAACAGTCTCCCAGACTCTTCCCAGTAATGGAGCCTATTTGTTTGGTGCTTTTATAGCCAGATTGGCAAATGCTAGAAAACAGCCTGCAGGATATAATCTTGCTTTGGCAAGAGATTGGGCTGGATGATCATTTCCATCTAAGTTTCCTCACAGTTCAGGCTTAAGTTTTGGAAGCAGAATCTTACAGTCTTACTTTGTATTTGCCATTTGAAACCATATTTCAGCTGGAGCTCTAGGTATGACACTTAGCCTTAAAAAATTCTGGTTAGAGCTCTTGGGATATGATCCGAACCCGCTCAGAGATGACTGGACTGCTTCCCACTGTGGGGACCCTCAGAACAAGTCTTTGACACTCCCAGAAACGGATGCATGTCTGTGAATGTGTGAGAAGTCAGAGTCACTCTCCCCTTTAGGCTGGCAAGAAGCAGCCCAGCATTAGCAGAAACATTGTGCAGCACTGTGAACAGGTGACTTTGCCTGAGCTGCTATTTCCTGCAAAACAGTGGAACACTGACACAGTGACACAGCTTCGGGATTCAAGCTGACTTGTACCTTGTCAGTGTGCTACGTGCTCAGAGGAAGCTTTCACCTGCTCTCATAGAAATGTCTTCAATTAATTGTTAATAAACAAAAAAAATAAATAAATCCCAAAGTCTCAAAACAACTTCTCCCTTTTGCCTCATCTCATCTGCCTCATCTCTTTAGTGCCTGTCATCAGAATGTGGATACACCAAGGCATGAATCAGTATTATTTAATGTCTAATAAGAATTAAGCAATCAAGCATCTTGACCCAACAAAAGCAACAGAAACCAAGGGAACTGCACTGCACTCACAGACAGCAGTTGAGAGTTTTACTGGTTCTTTACAGCCAGCTTTTCCTGTCAAAATTTCTGTAGTGTTGAACCTTCTTCTCTAAAAAATTATTTCTTAAAAATATCCCAGTTTATCCAGCTATAAACAGGTCATCTAAGCCTTACAAGTAATTTTGAAAATTTACAGCCATGTTTTTGAATGGAGAGGCCACATTTTTATTTCAGCAGTATGGACTTAAATTAGAACCCTTCCTTTTCTCATTCTCAAAATAAAGAACAATGTTTTTTATTGGGCTATATGCTATAGCCCTTCAACACAAATACATGCACACTAAGACCAAGACCACCAATACCAAATGCAGAATTATTTATTGCCATGTGAAAGATAAGTACACACAACAGAGCAAACAGAAAAAAAATTTGAAAACAAGTTTTAAAACAAGGATTACAGAGCAGAATAGGAGAAAAACTTAAATACATTGCTGCCCCAAGAGGATGTGAATTTCAATGGAAAATAACTACCAAATGTTTCCAAAGCCAACCACAAAAAATCAAATAAGATTCAATTTAAATGCAATTTATTCTGAAGATTTTGTTATTATAGAGTCACACATGCATGTAGAAGTCATGGTTATTTCTCAAAAATTAAACTCTTCTGGGCTCAGATTTGTGTAACACCAAAAAAGGGTTTTAAAAAGAGAAATCCCTCTATTCTGTGAAACAGTTTCTGGGAACTTTCCTGGAAATCCCAGCAAGACCAGCCAAAGAAAATTATCTATGGGGAATTGTGATTGTTGCAGCAAATGTGAGCTTATACTCTGATTCCTTTAATTAAGTTCTTTGAGTGAATAATGGGATACAAAACAAGGGGTATACTGAAGAAGAGTAATCAAGCTATAACAAGATCTCTCCAGTTATTAACTCTAAATTACACAAATGTAAATCCAGATCAGCAAAAAAGCCCTACCACACTTACATATTATGATTTTTCAATAAAAGTTTTAAAGTACCATTTGTCAATGGTGTTAATTTTAAATTACATGGCTAGTGACAACACTGTATACCACCCAAGATTTCACTTTGTTGGGAAAATCACATTTCTCTTTTGAAGTTATATTTCAAAAAAACAATCATTTTTTAATTATATTAATGGGTACAGAGTTAGAGAAGGAAACACAGCCAGTGAATAGGTTAAAATAAAAAAATAGATGTATAAGAGACATATTAAACGTCAATATTCCAAAGCCTGAGTTACTTTTCATTTCTATTTCAATTTAAATGGATAGTAATGTGCAATAATTGCGGTAGGAAAATAGAAACTGTTCTCTCATAAGCAATACTGCTGCTTCCAAACAACAACAGCACTGTTAACAGTGTTGTACTGCATTAGTAATAGTCAAAAATTACTATGAACTTGTGGTTATTGAGTGAAGTGCTTTGATACATCCATGAATTCCTCTTGCACAAGCACATAACACACTCAGCAGCTATGGGTGTGTGGCTGTTATTAGCACTGTCTTTGAGCAGGTCAGCAGCCACATTTGGGCGAAGACTGGTCTCCAGTGGTCCACAAGTAGATGTACATCTACCCCTGCCTATTGTGGTACAGCTTGGAGGAGAGCCACTTCGGAAAAATGACATTAAATCCTGGGAAGAAAAGTGCAACAGGAAGAAGTGCAGTACTCAGAGATGGAGACTGAGATGTTGCTAAGTTAGAACTGATGTTGATAACCTTTTAATGAAGCGTAGCAACAAAGATGAAGAGAGACACAAAGCTTTACATTCATCCCTGCAGCTTCTGATGCACCACTCAGAGCACCACCATAACTAAGGCATGACAGCTTGGACCAGGACTTCCAAGAGGTTTTTTTAAAGTTATGTTATGTCTCAGCATGGCCTTGAAAATTTGCCTTAGTCACACCTTGTGTTTCAGATTACTCACAGGTTCCTGTGACATTTTTATGTTCAAGCTGGGAAAGATCAAACAGGACAGCTGAAAAAACTTAATGCACCTCATTTTTCCTACTAAAGAAATAAAATTTTTAAAAAGCAAACAAAAACTTCAACAAACAAAAGAAAAACCTACCAGATATATTTTAAAGAAGAGTTGTATTTTGGTCATTTACACCACTATCCAGTTACAAACACAGCAAATTCTAGGGTGATTTTATATAGCTCAATTACAGCAGAAGAGGAAGTAAAAATTTGCATCCCACACTTCAAATGCACATGGGGAGAGGAATTCTGCATTTGAACAGCTGTCTTATGTGGAAAGGAGTGACTTCATCCCCAACACACAAGATATCTGAACTGTCAGAAAGCTGCTAACAACCTCTTTAGTACTGTCATCCTCATGTACCTCAGAACACAAACACCTGGGCTGAACTCCAAAATTACATTGTTCAGCAGCTGAATGACAAAAATCTATCTAGAATTTAAAAATGGTACATCAAATTAACATGCAGCAAATAATGAATTTTGCAGTCCTTACTTAGTAAAACAATTTCCTCACATCACCTTTGCCAGAAAGTGAAGGCTGAGACATAATATATAGTGCTAAATTAAACCTCATACAAACATTACTGACATGTGCAGAGGT
This sequence comes from Notiomystis cincta, assembly GCA_013398075.1. Lineage (NCBI taxonomy): Eukaryota > Metazoa > Chordata > Aves > Passeriformes > Notiomystidae > Notiomystis > Notiomystis cincta. The sequence continues at coordinate 102,324 of VZRX01009969.1, forward strand.
ACCCAGGTTCAAGTGCTTACTCACTGAATGCCATTCAAACAAATGGCAAGTTATTGGGGGTCAGGGGCAAGCATGAGGATTTTTCAGCTATTCAGAGCTGTGAATCAAAGGTGATGTATTGTCAAATTGAATATCTATACAAAAGGGCTGTGGTTACAGAGTTTGATGGCAGTGAGCACTGTACTGAATTTAAATGTCACCTTATTTATCATCCTGTGTTATTTTCAGAATGTTTAGTGCTAGGAAATATACTTACACAACTTTAATTTTATACTAAAAACTCTCTATAACAGAAAAAAAGTTAATGCCAGAACTTTTCAGAAAAAATATTTTCAGTTTCTACAGTTACCATAGCTGTGAAAATAAGCACTTCAACTACAACTGTATTCACCATATCAGGTCATTTCCATGCAGGTGTTTAACAGATTATGGCTTGATGTCCCAATGGAAAAAAAAAAATGGTCAAACATCAAATAAAGTAAATCATTTTTACACACAAAATGGAGGATAAATGTTTTATAAAATCCTTCTCTGGCTGATTAGAACCTAGAAATGAGAAAAAGTTCCAAACACCTCTAAAAGTGATTCATTAAATGCTGGAGGCTGCATCACTGTCTCCTATTGCTGCATGCTCAAATTTCATCATCTCCTGTCAGAGATCAACTGGCCAAAGTGATGGTGGCACCCACTAACTAAGCAATTTCTGTCCTGATTACCCAGATGAGCTACTCCTCTCAAAAAAACAGGGCTGCTCAGCACAGGACCCCTTCCTGTTTTCTCAGTACATACAATTTTCCAGCTTTGTTCCCCCTAAAAAGAGTCCATATTCATGGAGCCTGCCAGGACTAAATTTGGGTGGTTCTTAGCAAGAGATGAATATTAGAACCAAAATATTCCCATTTAATCAGCCAGATCTAGGATCCTCCCCTTCTTGCTTCTTAATTGTCACCATGACAATGTCAACACTTCAATCACCAGTGCTGAACATATGCGAGATGTGGCCCAGCTTGTCTCTTGGAGTCGTTACCTAGACTGCTTTCAGATGCACTACTGCACTGGGTTTATATTTCTTTAGTTTTCTTCACAGTCAGAAAGCTGGAGAAAGGGGATGGCAACCAGACAACCCTTGTGGCATAGAGAAAATAGCAACAGAATGCCCAGTTCTTAGGCTAACAGAACAAAACTTCCTTAAAGACCAACTTCAACACCACTGTTGGAATGGACTGACTCCAGGACTGATTGTTGCAATATCTCTTTGGCATCTGACTCAAAAAAGGTGTGTGCCTTGTCACAATAGCTGGGGTCGGTGCTAGTCATATGAGGAGCAGCTGGGGGAGCTGGGTTGCTTAGACTGGAGAAAGGGAGGCTCAGGGGAAACTTTATTGCTCCCTACAGCCACCTGAAAGGAGGTTGTAGCCAGCTGGGAAACAGCTTCTTCTCACAGCAGCCAGTGACAAGAAGAGGAAGTGGCCTCAAGCTGCACCAGAGGAGGTTCAGGTTGGAGATCAGGAAGAATTTCTTCTCTAAAAGAGTTGTCAAGCATTGAAATGGCCTTCCCAAAGAAGTGGTTGAGTCATCATCCATGGAGCTGTTCAAGAAACGACTGGATGTGGCACTTAATGTATGGTTCATTTGACAAGGTGGTGGTCGGTCAAAGGTTGGACCCCATGATCTTGGAGTTGTTTTCCAACCTAATTGATTCTGTATATAGGAAAAAGTTCCAGCTAAGTTAAATAAGGGCAAATATTCCTCATAATGGAAATCTAAACCTTTAATATTGTAGTACCTTTAATATTATGTAGTACCTATTAATATTATGTTACATCCTTAGTGTTAATTTGGTCTAAGAGTAAGTGTTTCATAAGCACAGTTTTATTTTTAAGCAAAGCCTTTGGAATTCTTTTAAAAGATGTTTACAGTAGTTAAAGAAAGATCACATTTTAAAGGTACACTTCTAATTACATTCTGGCAGAACCTTAGCTGGGAACACTACCAGCACTATTTTGATAGCAAAAGCTGTGACAGTTACATCAGCTAAGGTTATCTGCTGTGTGCTTATTATCATGATCTAATTAAAATACAAGAATATGGTCAGCAGACCATATATAAGACAGAGAACACTGGGGTGCAGAAATTGGGAACAACCTTAGGAAATCTGTGAGTGTACAGAACAGGACTGGAGTATTTCACTGGAAGAACTAAACGACTTCAAGGACTGAAGCAGTATGAACAGGATGAAATCCAGAACTGCCTAGCTGAAATTCATGAAGCTGGCAGCAAAAAATATCACAATAAACTGGGTACTTGCCAGCTGCACGTGGAGGAGAAAACTCTAGATGGTTCAATCAAAGTCAGGGTTAGTATAAGCCCCTAAGAGAGGCAGCAATGGTAAACAAGTACGATTCAAAAACACATGGGGTATTTCCAGCAGTGAGGGATGTGCTGGTCATACGTCACTGGAATACTGTGTAAAATTTAGGTCACTCCTTTCAAGGACAGACACAGCTGTGCTCCATATGGGGGAGTTCCACAGCCACAGCCCTGTCACACGGCCCCCGAGCATGTGCCTGGGCTCCCATGTTTGTGCCTGGGAAATCCCATGCCATGCACCGCGTGAGCAGGAAACCCAGCCTGTGGGAAACGTGAGAAACACAGATGGCCAGCGAGTGCACAATCCAGCCCAGCCTCTTCAGTCACACCAGGATGGGTTGACTCTAGGGTGTGTTGGCTGATACAACGAGAGAGGCTTCAGAAAAAAACATACCCAAACTTTTCATTTGTCCTTTGGGTTTCCGGCAGGTCCAAGCCATATTGCACAGCGGTGCTCAAATAACACAGCGCATGTAGGGTACACCCAGCATGTCCCTGACATGCCACGCTCCTCGCCCAGGTGTTCAGCTGTCAAGCTGCATCTGTGTTTGTCTGTGACTTCCAGATGTCAACCTGACTGATGAGAATGATTGTGCTGAACCAGGGACCATATGCTGTGCCAAGCAGTGTTAACGCAAGGAAAAGGAGGAGAGGGTAGAGCTCTCTTTTTTTCTCCAATTAATTCCTTCCTATATGATGCAGGAAAATGGACTTGTCATGAAACAGGTGCAGAAAATTGCTTCTAGAAGGATCAGAGAAATGGAAAATCCATCTCATGAGAACAGACTGTGCACACATCTGAACAAACAGGTGCAGACCAATGTGAGCCTCAGTTGGCCTCATACTGTCCCAGAATCCACATAGCCTGAATTAAATCAGTGCTAATGAAGTCTCCAGCAGAACTCACCAGCTCAGGCTTAGCATTACACTGCCATAGCCCTACAGGCAGCAGGAGAGGGCCAATTCATATCCCAGCTCACTGGGATTGTTAGGTGAGAGCCCAGATCTGCCTGTCCTCATCAGTGCCAACGCTTCCTGCAAGAGTTTGACTTGTTAGTCCCAGTGGAGTGGTACCGAGGGGGTGGGACTGCCCTCAGTGATTTTAAGGGTCTTTTCCAATCTAATGATTCTACAGTTCTTTAACTCACAGAAAAAGGGGAGACAGGATAGCTGCTTCAGCAAAGAGACAATGTTGGCACACCAACAAGCAGTGTAAATATGCCATAGATACAGTTAAGCTGAAAATATGAATAATTCTATCCATTATAGCAGCGAGATCCTGGAAGAGCTCTCACAAATAATGGAGGAAAACTGTAGCTAATTTTAAGGTGATGCTTGATTTTTCTGAACACATCTCTGTGCCCCAGAGGTGTCTGAAACACCCGCAGATGCCCCATAAGACCCCACCCTGAAAATCTCTGTTAGCTGTGAACTGCAAACCAAAATCCAATTGAAATCAGAAATTTAATTAAATGCAGCACTTCTGAGCCAGCTGCTGGCAGGCACTAAGCTGGTAAAAAGTGACAGCTGCTTCATTGGCAGTGCAATGTCAACAACTGTAGAAGAGGCCAAGGAATAGGCATGGGCCACAACTGCTCGAGGATCACCCCACTTTGGAGAAGGTATTTGTAAAAAGGCTTCAGAGGCTTTTGTCTATGATTTCATCAGCTAAGATTCTTTACTCCTAGTTTATATTTATATTTTACTGCCGTCTTCCTTGTTTGTTTGCGGGTTTTTGGGCTCAGTGGGATCATAATGCCGATTAAAATTAGTTAAGAGAGAAAATGCCAGGTTTCCCAAANTACTGCCGTCTTCCTTGTTTGTTTGCGGGTTTTTGGGCTCAGTGGGATCATAATGCCGATTAAAATTAGTTAAGAGAGAAAATGCCAGGTTTCCCAAATACAGTATAATTGTTCTTAAAAAACCATTCCCTTATTACCTAGCAAATCCAGGGTTTTTTTGCAATAAATTTGCATTTCAGAGATCTTTCCCATTTGTACAAGTGGACTTAGGCCACTTTGATCCATTTTGTTTGCATATGTAAATATATGATTCCCATTTTAAAGAGGAGTTAATAATACTTTTCTAAAAAGGCAGCATTTTCTTGTTTTAAGAAATTCAAACTTGGTTTCAAGTAAGACAGAGTAGCAAGGGATTAATATTGTGGCCATTAAATTAAGTTCCACAGGGAAGGGTGGATCATTCCAGGTACACAGAATAATTCACACATTGAAGACAGTGAATTAGAACGCGAAATTTCATATCTAAGTTTAAAAGTAACCATTTAGTCTTTGGTTGTTTTTTTTCCTGCTAGAGCTTCAGGTAGATGTGATGTGCCCTCAGAAATGATGAGCTGTATCACATAGATATGCTTGTCACAGTTTTTCCCTGTGAAGCGACTATATTGCTTAGTCTAAGAATAACTTTAAAATTCACAGAAAGTGAGAACTGTTGAGCAGTTAAAAATAAAAAGCCATAGGAGGACACACTGTTAGGCATAAACATTGAGACCCTTCAAATCAACATGAGCTGTTGAGCTAACCTAAACATTTCAGGTCAGATCCTGGTCCCAGTGAATTCAAAATGATTGGCAGTGATAACTAATGTTTCTCCTTTTATTTCTGTTTTCCTGCTAATGAGTATCAGATATAACATTGCAAGACTACACTGTAAACAAAGCACAAAGTTAATCATTTTCAAAGGAACATTTTATTCACAGTAGGCTGTGTAGGGAAGGAATTAAGCCTGAGTAAATAAAGCATGAAGGTAGACGAGAATATATAGAGAAATCAAAAATAAGAAGATACAAGTTAAAAAATTAGTGGATATATGATGAAAGCAAAATATACTGCTTACGAGGAAAATTCAACAACAGAGTAAAATGCTGAGTAATTTCATTTGTGCGTTAAATTATTTGCAATTTCCTGCATAAAAGTAAAAAATAGAACAGAAATTCAGGATTGTTATGCCAAAGATCTTTTCTTCATCCGAGAGCAGAGGAGCTAGAAGGTTTACACAATTTTATGTCAATTAAAATATTCCATATAAACAACGCATACTTGTCCAAACTAACTGACTTCCACTTCCAATTCTTTCTGGGCAAAGTCTGAGAAAGAAATATTGCATTGCAATATAAAATAAGCAAATTTCATCTATTTTGGAACAAGTGAAGAATTACATGTAGTTCAGCTACATTAAAATCTTTCTATCTGGCTGCAGAGGCCTATTATTAGGATGTGTTAAACCTGTCCAGAAACTTCTTTCTACTATTGATAAACAATCCACACATTAAATTAGGAGATTAAGACATGTATCCCTTCCAGCCCTTATGTATGTTTGTCATTAATCCAAAACAACTTTGCCAAACCTCGACCACAGAAACAGTAAAAATAAATACCAAAGGTCTGGGAAGAGAAATCCTGAGGTCACAAAGAGAAGGTAACTTCAAGGGAGTATCCTGGAAATTAAGTCTTATAAATCATCATGGGCTGAAAGGAATAAATTCAGCAATTGCATAATGCCATTTTACATGGCTAAAAATAATAAGAGTCGTGGGGTGAATGCCAGGAAAAAAAAATCACTGGAAAACTTCACAAACATTTATGTTCAAATAAAAGGTTTGAAGCAAGAAAGTTGTTTGGTGAGAGCCTCAGTGCACAGCAATGGTGCCTTCCAGCCTCCTGCTTGGCATGCTGCTTGCTTTGAACGAGTCAGTCATGCTTACAGCAATCATTTACACAAAACCAGACCCCATTATGTTCATAATATACATTTTAGTGATGGTGGGGATAAAAGGTCAGCAGAATAATCATCTCCATTCTATATTCAAAGTAGGCTGATACTCCTGCCTTTCTGGGTAAACTCCTCCATTCTCGCTGAAGTGTTTGTTCCTCTGCTCTCCAGCTTATTCAAAACCATTAAACCACTGCTGGGTAAAACCATTATATTGTAGAAAATGAGGGTCACCTTGAAGAAGATTATCCTATACATGATCCCTAAAGATTTTCCTTGAATAAATGTTTTTTTAAATGCTATTTTTTTTTCCTGCCTTCCCCTCTGAGTCTGTTAGAGATTGAAAATTCAAACGTGTGTATCATTTCAGGCGGGGCACATGCAATCGCCTTAAAACCTGAGAATTATTAAAAAATATTATATTCAAATTCTTTGTATCCTACTGCACTTGCTAAGGAAAGTGAGATGATGAGTATTGGACCCTGAGTTTTCAAGCTTCCTTTTGTCTGTTATCATATGACATGGCTTGGGCAAAATCACAATCACAACGAACGCCAGGAGTTTTGCTGCTGATCACTCACATCCTTCATCCCACAAACCTTGGGGCTCTGAGAACCAGCCTGTGACGAAGACTGCCAGGCAGCAGTGACAACCCCAATGGCAAAAGATCTCAAAGGAATGGTGTTCCCTTTACCCTGACAGAGGCTGGACCCAGTCTTTCAACTCCAAACTATGCCAGTAACATTTTGAGAAAATACTCTTGCTATGCTGCCTTTTAAAAGATGAAAAACTAATCTGAGTTATCAGCCTGCTGTGCCCATCTCTCTAAACAGTGTCAGTGTATTGAATTTTTATGTCATGTGCTGAAACATATTCTGTTGTAAAACACTGCACGTGGTGAATTTTGTTACAATCTTCTTAGAGGAGATTTCAATTCAAGCAAATTGCATCTCCTTATCCTCATCTACAGCACACCTGAAACAAAGACAATGGTAGAAGTATTTTATGTTTTCTGCCAAGGACTTCATCTGTATTCACTGTGTATAAAGTCGCTGCTTAAGTGTAACTCTACGGGGTTCCACTTCTGGACTAGACTGTTGTCTTTGCTGCAGAGCAAACCATTCAGATGACTGTAATTATACCGCACTACCAGGGGGTCCAGCCTGAGCTCTTGAGCCACAGCAGCTTTTGAGCAGTTTGCTTGATGGGTAGCAGGGATGTGCCTGGCACAGGGGGTTCTGGATAATCTGATTTCCCACTGATGGAAGTGTGTTAGCAGCTGCTGTTGAAGTTGCTATTGCTGGCTCCCCCCAGAAGCTGGCTGTGCACCCCATCCAGCTACATTGCCCAGCAGGACCTTGTGACAGCCACTGTCACCTCCTGTACATCTCCACCCAGAGATGGATGGATAATATTGCTAAGTCAGTCTGATGGGATGGTCCTGTTAGCCCTGCCTTGGCCACAAGCTGTGGCCATTTCTCTGGTCCCTCCCCTGAACCACAGATGAACATTTCCTTTCGTCATTAGCAAGTTTAGGGAACTAACTTGTCAGGAAATAACTTTTTTTCTAAAGCCAAGCTCTTCTGCCCCCTTAGTTCCCAAAGCATATCAGTGCAGGTCACTTCAGGATTACACAAGACAGTGCAAGCAGAAGTGAGGAAGGATTAATGGGATGGAAAGTTGTACCTTTTGTCATTCAAGTTGCACCAAAAGTTATGCTATTAGACACTATTTTAGGGATTCTAAAGTAAATCCACTCACCAAAACCATCCAGGTTTAAAACCAGAATTCTTTAATCCAGAACCTTTTGGTTACCTGGTTTTTACCCCAGCCTGACAGGCTGCTGGCACAACAGGGGCACAAGGGAGCAGCCATGGAGAGGCAGGTGCAGAAACCCACTAACACATCAGGGGAACTGTACACTTGGTCACATGGCAAAGCCTTGGTAGATGGCTCACAGGCTCAAGAAAATGTTGGTTTCCACTTCCTCAGGGTGAGATGAGACCTGAGCACTGCACTAACAGACCTGTGGCTGTGGAATCAATTCTCCCTCCAAATTAAACAACTCTTTCCCAGTTCAACCCAGAGTCAGCAAAAAGTGAGGGGAAAAAAAATCTAAAAGCTTCAGTGCAGGGAACCTCTTTGTCATATATGACACACTTGTCATGTATTTGAAGGTAAGAGTGACAGGGTAGGCAGGAGATTCAAAGGCCATGGCTCTGCTAGTGATTTTATAGACAAATCTGCAGCACAGCACTTTTTTTCTTTCCATACACAAACCTACTCCAAGCATTGCCTAGGTGCTTGGCTTTGTATGTTTTTT
>VZRX01009972.1:0-60113 GCA_013398075.1 Notiomystis cincta
TCCGCGCCTTCCTTCCTTCCTTCAGTGCTGTATAATCAAAACCAAATCCACTTCCAGTGAATACTGATAGACCTTTACAAGAGACTCTGAGCTCCTACATAGCTAAGGCAGACCACTTCTATGTGGTGCTCCATTTTGTGAGCTAATTTTCAGAGAAATAGTCCAACAAAGGGGCATACCCATGCAAACACCACCTTCCCCAGTGCTTTCACTGAAGGTTTGTCTGCTCAGCAATGTTAGTGTGTAGAGTATCTACAAGAGGAACTTCTGAGGTATAATGAGTGTGTATACAAAATGCTCTTTCAATTCAAGACTTGACTTCAGTGTTTTCTTTTCTTTTCGTTGATCTTTTTTTGTGTCTTTTGAATATCTTGAAAAATGTAGAGGTATTTGTGAAGTGTCAAAAAGACATGTACTTATTTTTATGTACACAACATAGCTTCTTCTGTTTGGATAAAAAATATATCCACTCTTTGAAAATGCACTGTATCATATCAAGGTCAACAGTAAACAACAAAAGCAGTAAATAAAAAAAAAAAAATTCAAGCAGCATATTTGTTTAACAGTGTTTTAAAAGAAGACTAATTTACTGGTGAGAAAGTTCAAAGAGGTACAAACTTTAAAAAAAAAAAAAATCCTAAAATTAGACTGGGAAGGTGTGAATGAATTTTCGTCACAGAAAAAGCCTGAAATAATACAGTGATTAAAAATCAGTACCAATGTGCTAAAAGAAAAGTGAATATGAACTGAGAACTTTTACTGAAGCTATCCTTTATGTACGTTGCCTGTGACTAAGCAGATTTTTGGGAAATATTAAAAAAATAATATTGAAGCTATATAATTTTGTTACTGACAAGTCAAAAAGACATTATTTATCATAATGTAGCCCTCAAAAAAAGGAGCTCACATTTCCAGGAAACAGGTTATGATTTTGGAGTTAGTTGTGATTTAACAGAAGTGTAGTGGTACTGATGAGACATGAGTCAATATGACATAGATATTTCTGAAACTACAGATCTTAGAAAACCATATGGTATCTCAATTTTGCTCATTACTACCTCAGTTTCTAAATGTGGTGTGTAGTTTTATTTTCAAAGAGAGAAGACCACACAGACTTAGGAAATATCTAAAAAGGGAAAAGTTTATTATAGAGAAAGTTTATTATTTTGGGAATTCTAAGTCCTATACCACAACACTGTGAGAGAACTGGAGCAGTTCTCGTCTTTGGTATGTTTCAGTGTCTCTGGCTGCAAATTAACAAGGTACCTTGGTGATGAGGGCAGTATACACACAGGTGTGTCTTTTCAGATTAGAAGAAACTTTATGGAGTAATGAATAACACAGAGCAATTAAGATATAGTTGTATCTTTTAGCTTTATGTTGTACAATATCAACTAAGTAGAATATATTACACATTAAATTATTTTCCTGCAGGATATAATCATTCATAATTTGTACTGTCATGCAGTATTGTTTGACTGAAGACAAAGAGTATATTTAAACCAATACAGATTGAGAAAAATTACCAGAGAGAGGTGAACTTACTTTTTTAAAGTAATTTAAAAAAAATTCTGAAATTTAATAAATGCTTTTTGTGAACAAATAACTGACTATCAATGGCTTGCTCTTAGCTTCCAGTAATTCATACACATTTTTAAGTGTGAGGATAACAGAAACATTGTCACTAACTATTAAAAATATAGAAGATACACGAGATTTAGCAGTAAATGCAAAATAATATTCTTCTATCTTGAAATATGTGATCAGAGAAAAATCTCCTTCAATGATATGATTGTATATTGGATTATGTGTCACAGTTTTATATTCTTTTCTAAATAACTGGTCTTGACATCTGCCAGAACAAGTTAATAAGGGCTGCAATGGCAATTCCTCTATAGACACAGGACAGGAGAGAAACCAAAGGAGTGGCTTGATTCATCCAGGTCGTGAACTCCAAACGACAACCTGTCATTGTTTTTATGACAGATGAAGTTGCTAAGCCACTATCCATCATGTTTAAAAAGTCATGACAGACTGGTGAACTTCTCAGTGACTGGAGAAGAAAACATAACCCCCAATTTTAAAAAGGGAAGAAAGGAACATCCAGGGAAATACAGGCTAGTCAGTCTCACCTCTGTTCCTTGCAAGATCATGGAGAAGATCCTCCTGGAGACTATGCTAAGGCATGTGGAAAAGTGACAGGTGATTGTTGACAGCCAGTATGGTTTCAAAAAGGGCAAATGATGCCTGGCAATTTTGGTGGACTTTTACAGTGTGGTTAAAGCATTGGTGGATAATAGATCTGTGCCCTGTTCCTGCATTCAACACTGTCCCACATGACATCCAGTTCTGAGGGTCCCACCCAAGAAGGACATGGATTTGTTTGGGCAAGTGCAGAGGAGGGTCCTGAGGATGACTGGAGGGATGGAGCACATCTCCTTTGAGGGCTGGCTGAGAGAGCTGGGGCTGAAGAAGAGAGGTGCTGAAGAAGAGAAGGCTCTGGAGACACTTTCTAGCAGCCCTCCAGTACATAAAGGGGGCCTACTGGAAAGATCCAGAGGGACTTTTATTGGGTATTGTTAAGGGTAATGCTCTTAAACTGAAAGAGGGTGGGTTTAGATTAGGAAGAAATTCTTTACTTTGATTGTGGTCAAGCACTGAGACAGGTTGCCCAAAGAAGTAGCGGATGCCTCACCCCTTGATGGGTTCAAGTTCAGGTTGGATGGGGATTTGGGCTACCTGGTATGGTGGAAGATGTCCCTCCCCGTGGCAAGTGGGCTGAAACTAAATGATCTTTAAAGTTCCTTTCCAAACCAAACTGTTCTGTGATACTCTTCCTTATCTTAGGTTTATGAAATTAAACAACCTGTAAAATGGGCAGAAAGTTATTTTATTCTCCTTAGAAAATTCATTTATCAGAGAGATAACACCAAATAACTAGAAATATGATTCCTTTTTTATATGAACTTAATTTACGAGGGTTTGGACTGTGAATTGGAATTTGACAATGAGATCATAAGATTCTAATTAGTTTGTGGTTTTTTAGTTCATACTTCATGCACATGCACAAGATCTTAGGGGAGATATTAAATTGATTAGGGTTTTGGAAATAGAAAAAATCAAATTTAATACTAAAAAATTACCAAAATTAAAAGCAGACTATCCTGTTCAAATATATTATTGGGTTAGCTTCTTTTCAAATGATAAATAATACTCTTCTATTTGTCTATTAGTTCTCTCTGTAGAGAATTGCAAAGTAAGGTCTAGAATATAGAAAACTGTATTAAGCAAACAAAAATTAAGAAAAAGATAGAAGCTTTAGAACTCTTGAAATTGATAACTGGAAATATGTTCTGTCGAATACCTACAAATTACTTGGAGGGTGGAAGAAATTAGATCTAAAATGATGTGATATCTTAGCATTTTACCACTGCAACTAGATTTATATTGGGGGGAGAGGAAAGTGCTTGGGTAAGTAAATGCTACAGTTTCAATCTGAGCACTACAAGAAGTTATCTGTTAATGGAAAATAAGATCTATACCTCATCTGATGTGAAGGAAAAGAGGTTTTATAGAATGTGAAAAAATAATACATAGAAACACACACTGGAAACATTTTTTTCTCACCATCAATAGAAGAAAAATTACTGTGTTTCTGTAAGTTAAAACTGTAACAATTGTCAAGCTACTAACTAGGTTAGAAAATTTCCAATAATCTCTCTTTTTAGAAAAAAGCTTTGAAAAGACTGCTATTCTTTGTGGTTTTACTCTTTATTATGCACAAATATGGATTTTTCTGATTGGAAAGAAGAGATGTACATGGAACAAATAAGTGGACAATTGAATAATAATCTGGGCACTCTTGCTCTCTTGATATTCACTTTAAAATCCACTGCAAATAAGAATAAGCATTCTGCTCTGCTATTACTAATCAGCCAACTCTCTGCAAGATTTCTTAAAGCAGTATTAGTAATAGAATTGATATATAACAACTGAAATTTTGTAGGAATCTTTTATTTGCCCTTGTGAATTATATGAAATTGCTATTTAACTGTGTTGCCATCTCTAAAATACACAACAGCAAAATTCAGCAAATTTCACATGTTTAAAATACAATGGATACCTTACAAATATATTGATCCAACTTTATAAACTGAGATGGTTTAAAACCTATGCCACTAAATAAACATGATACAGAGATTAATGGTGGTTGAAGATAAGAACCTATAGGCTTGCAGTAGAAAGTCTCAATGATTTTTTTGTGTGTGTTCAATGATACTAAAATATTTGCTAAAATATTGACATGTCAAGGAAAGTTTTAAAAGTATTCAACACTTGAGGATGATGGATGAGCAAAAAGGAAATTTCCAGAGAGCTCTCTCTCTCTCTCTCTCTCATTTATGCAGAAATAAGTTTATAATTTTCCAAATCAAAGAAAACTACGTGAGATTTTGCAGGAGATCCATCCATGCACTTTAGACATTTTAGGCTTGTTTTATGGTTTTGTTTGTGTACTTGGTTGACTGCTTCGTTCTGTGCTGTTCGTATAAAGTCTGTTTTCTCCTTATGTTTTTGTCCTAAATAAATAATTTAAGCAATATTCATTGTTCCATGTTATGACTCTGAGTCAAAAATGCTTCAGTGAAAACCAGTGCATTGCATTTCAGTGTAGAAGAACTGCACAATGTCATTTCAAAATAGATTTTCTAGTTAGAGTTGTTAATGCCTGAAGGTTGTCAGAGGGATGGGAGGTCATTCTGAATACTGTCACATGTAGAAATTTCAAGTACTCTGTAAAATTAGAACTGCTCTATAATTTATTCTTTTTCAGGCCAGGAGAAAAATGAATTTTTTTATGTGAGTTTCACATTAAAAGGAACATTCAGTTTTCCATAGGGTTTCAGTTTATCAGAGAGTGAACAGTGGTAGAAATTCAGGATTCTTTGTCATTCTTATAAAAACATTTTTCTTTAAATATAGGTAAAACAAATGAAGGCCCAAAGCCTGAAGGTTCTTGGACCACTGCTCAAAGTGAAAGTTGGAATTGTTATTCTACAATAGAGGTTGTGCTAAAATGTTCCCTCCTTCAAAATTTCCAAATTAATTCCTTCCTTTTGTATAAAATCTAATTCTACTTTCAAGAAAAGTGTCAGAAAACCTTCATTAACTTTAAGCAGTAAAACTTTCAAAGTAACTATTCAGAATATTAGAGTAAAATAGCATTGAACAGAACAGTCCAAAACTCAACAATTAACATATTGTAGTCCATCTTTCTTAACAAACCCAAGTGAATGCACAAAGTATCAAATTACCTCAGCCCAATATTAAAGTTTATTTAGAGAAATAAAAATTAACTACTTTTTTTACTGATTTCTGAAACATGACAATGCTCTCAATCTTAGATAATGGGTCTCAGTCTTCCTACCCTGCAGTACTCACCAGGGGTTTCTGCAGCTACTGTGGGAACACCTTATTTTAGCCATAACTATGTGTGTTATTCTCGTAGGAACACACAGGAACACTCACTTGTCCTGGTCAAAACACTTCCTTTCTGAACTATAGCAACAATGCTTAGCCATGCTTCTGTCAAATAAGCATTTATAATTTAATCACTGGGGTTTTATTTCAGTATATCTCTTGAGGCCACTTTTCTGCAATCTAAGTGCTTAGTTCTCCCACAGCTTCTCTTCAACCTATCAGCCTGACCTGTTGGAAAGACCATAGCTCTTAGCTCTGCCTGCAGTGCCTATTTAGCTTCAGTTAAACAAGTGTTAGGCCAATGCTTAGTGGCTTTGAAAATCTCTTTTGAAGGGGATTTCATTCCACCTGATGCATCCAGCTTTATGACGAAGGACCAGCTTCAAACATGGTATTTAGCCTTTCTCAGTTGTACATTTGACCACTGAAACAACAAGAAGCATGAATCATTTATCCTACTTTGACATAGAGGAAGCATTTGACTCGACTGAATGGTCCTACAATTTCTTTTCTTACTTTAAAAAGTTCTGTTTTGGAGTGAATAAGATTAGATGGATAAAGTTGCTGTGTATTTGAAAGCATGTTTTGGATCAGCTATACTTCTTCTAACAAAACTGGTTATTCCACTTTGCTTTAGCTGCTGTAAAATCTGTCAGAACAGATGATCCAAATGGCCTCAGTTTGCTGTAATCCAGAACCTCTGATCCTTCACAAATGCACCTAATTAATCAGTAAACTGATATGTTAACTGATGTAACATGCAAAATCCACTTAATGCCTTCTTTCCTCCTAAATAAAGCACGTTTTTTAGGTAGGAGATATTAATAGCAATATTTCAGACTATAATCTACCTGGGGTTTCTTTGCAAAAACTGTCATTAGAGAGCAAATTCTGCCACTATCATTTTTGTAATGTTCCTCTAAGTCTTCGTTTACCTAAAAAGAGAGGCAGGGAGGAGAATATTGGCTGATTTGAAGGGAGTGGTATAGAATATGGAGGATGAAAAGACGTGATAAACATGAGGAGAAAAGAGAAAGCACAGAAAGATCAACCAAAAGAAGAAAAGTAATCAGAAAGTTTTATACTACCTGGCTATCGCTGTCATATCAGATTGAAATGATACAGAAAGAAAGTGGTTTGTGCTAGCAACCTACAGTAGCAATAAGGAAACTCAAGTGTTTTGGAGGAAAGAAACTTCTAACCACTTGGTAAAGTCATGAATACTGAAAAGTCTTTGAGTGCTATTGAGAAGTACTTTTTACTTTTCAAATTTGTGGGCAAAATTTTTGGTGACTTCTATTGTAATTTACTGCTCTAACACCATGTAATGGCCAGGGTAGAAGGCCATTAATCTTGTTCACTGGAAAAAATAAATATTTGTCCTGGTGGCTATATGAGTCATTATTTTTTCTTTTTCACAGCATTAATGGTAATATTTTTTTCCTGAAGGAGTTGGCAGCAACTTTTGCCATATAAGGATAAAACAAAGTTCTAAAAAAACCTCACCCTCTTGAAAGAAACAATCTCCTCATGAGTTAAAACTGCAATTTATTTAAAATTTAATGAAATGTTTTTTTAATGTATTTGTTGTATTTTGTCACAGCAGCAAGGGTATACATAATTTATATCTTGTTTATAAGCTTAACAAATGTGTTTTCCAGAGATAAGGGGTCTGTTTCTAATACCAGTTATTCTTTGCATAGCAGAACTTTCCTAAAAGGTTTATGAACATTACTTATGATTATTTGTTGATGCTGCTGCTTTTTAGAATTGTAACCCCTGCTTTGCATGCCAGAAGTCCTGATGCTTATTCACTTCACTTGATGATCAGCAAAGATCAGCTTCCCTTCAGGTCAGCAGGGAATTGGGCATCCTGACCCTGACCTGTAGATGTACAACTCTGTTAAGTAACTCACTCTAATGCTTTATTACCGTTTACAGAAATTTAGATATTAAGACCCTGGGTACAAGATAGCTGTCATTGAATTTACCCTGACATTTTTAGCTCCTGATCCCTGTAGTTTGCAGTCTAATCTAACATATTGCAAACCCAAATGCCAGAAGGCTTTTATCAATTTGAACTTCGTAGTCCATTTTAGCTATATTTTCTAAAGGGCTGATTTCTCCTTAAGCATTGCAGCAAAGTACCATATTTTAAGGATAACCAGCACTGAGAACTGAGCTCTTGAAAATACACATGGTAGTGCTCATTGTCACAATTAAACAATCATGGATGAAATCTTAGCCCCACCTAATTCAGCAGCAAGAATACTCATGGTTGCAAGAGAAGTCAGAATTTCACTCAATAGAATGGAAGCATTATTAAAAACTCTGCTTGAAGTTCACTCTTAGCCTCTTATGGGAAGAAACAAGTTGCTGATTATTATAGTGTTATCATCCCTTTCTATTTGATTCTCCAGTCAGCAGAGAAATAACACTGGTGGCAAAATAGGTTTTAGAATTATCACTCAGAGAGATGAATGCAGGGCTTGTGTACTTCACTCCTAGATCTACTTCTGCTGCCAGCTGAACTGTCAGCTCTCACAGGCATGACGGTCTGCCTTTCCCTTTGCAGTGTTTTCTTCACCTTGATAGATTATTAAGCATAGATTTTTCTTCCAAATGAGAAGTTGTATTGTGGTACACAGACAGGATCTGATTTACCACACTGCTGGGAGCTAAGTTGAAGTGACCCCAGCTTGCAAGACGTCCTCTTGGCAGTCTGCAAGATGAAGTCTCTAAAGAACCAAGCGGCCCTGAGAACAGATATGAAGTATTTCTGCTCTCTCTTATCTTTCAGGTTTCTGTGCACAGAGCTTGGTTAGCGACCTGCCTTCTAGTCCCTGATGATTATAAACAAGCCTCTGTGTATGCCTCCAGGTGATTTTTCCTTGAACAGATCTGATACCATTTTAACAAGTTATGCTTTGTGGCTGAGAGAGGGGTGTTGGATTTAGACCCAGAAGGGGAGAGCAAAGTTGTTTTTCCTCTTCAGTCACTGAGTTCCTTTGTGAACTTGGGCAAATTAATTCACCTCAATAATTTCTCCAACATGTAGAAGGGGAATAATACTTTATATAAATAACTGCTAGTTCTTAGGTTACCTTAGGTAGACCTGTGACAGAACATGTTCTGCCTGAAACACTGAGGTGTGTAGGAGAAGTGACAGATCTTGGAGACAGAAGTAACAGGAGATGTAGAGGTAGCGGTTCTTGTCCTTGTCACCGACGCTGCAAACAACCTTGAGAAAGTGGCACAATCTCTTTGTGTGGTAGTTTCCAGGAGCAGTCCTCTCTCAAACAATGGTTTTCTGAGGTCAAATTAATTAACTTTTGTTAGGCATTCATCTACTTGAAACTGAAAGCAGTTTTCTCTTTCACAAAGCAGAGGTACTTCATGGCCTGTGAAGTAAAGTGCAGTACAAGTGAGGAGCAGGGCAAGGGTTCTCCTGTCATCAGCACTCTTTTACAGATTTATCCACAGTATTCTGAAGTTCATTCAGAAGTTAGAAGTTGAAATGAACTGCCCTAGTAAATATGAAGCTAACCACTCTTTCTGAGAAACATGGCTTTGTTTTTAAAGTAATCACGAGTTGCATAAAAATCTGATTTACATCAGAGATCTGCAGAAATCTAGATAGTTTAAAAATGGAAAATATTTCTGGAAAATATTTCTGGAAAATAAAGGCATGTTTCCAATGGAAAGCAAATTAGAAATTTGGAGTGGGTCTTTTAACAAGGACAGGCAGTGACAGGGCAAGGGGCAATGACTTCAAACTGAAAGAGCATAGGTTTAGATTAAATACTAGGAAGAAATTGTTTACAGTGAATATGGTGAGGCACAGGAACAGGTTTCCCAAAAAGGCTGTGGATGTGCCATCCCTGGCAGTGCTCAAGGCCAGGCTGGATGGGGGTCTGAGCAATGTGGTCCAGTGAAAAGTGTCCATGCCCATGGCAGGGAGGTGGAAACTAGAGGATACTTCACGTCCCTTCCAACCCAATAAAATTATCAACAAATAGAGAAACAATGAAATTTCAAGGAAATAATTGGAACATATAAATAATGGATTTCATAGGTTAACTACAGAGCTAACAAAATGTGATTATATTTTGAGTCATTACCAGAATTTGTAGTGTGTTAGCTATTTTATATAAGAGAATAAAATCATGTTGTAAACCTGTAAAATGAAGATGTAGATATTTTTGATTTTTTGCAAGACAGTAAGAATCAAAAAACAACAGCAGAATTTTTTTTTTTTGTTCAAAGTTTCAAATGGCTTTAATCTATTCAGGCCACTGTTTCACAAGCTTGGTTTATCTGTCTCTGACACTCACTGATTGTCAACTGTTTTGTCTTCTGTTTTTTGCACTACTGTAAAATTGAATTTCAGTTAATTACCCACCTAGAGTCTTATTATTAACCTCTCTTATTAGAGTGCTAGGAAGCCCACCACCCAAGTCTGCACGGGATCTGGTTATCCACACTGTGGTAAGCTAGTGGATGATGCAATATCAAAGGATCTGGATCTCATGAGCTGTGCTTTCCATGTGTAATACTTGTAGGCTCCTAATTCAAAGCCCAGGGCAGTTCCCAGATAAAGCCTGCCTCCAGGTCAGGGTGTGGGTGGTATATTGGCATTGTATTTGTTTAATGCATTCAGCCTCCACGAGCTGAATCCCACTCCTCCAGCCCGTGAGTGACACACATGTGAATGTGTGGTGATGCATTAGCATCATGTTTATGACGGGTAAATTTGGACTTGAAAATGAGTCTGGACAGCTGTTTAAATGGAGATTTGCACCAGCCTTGTCCCGTCACAGATCCCTTTGGCTGGCTGCTGGTGCTGCAGCAGAGTGGTTCGTGCGGGGAGGCCGCTTGCCAGCCCAGGGCACTGGCGCCAGGCGACCTGGCTCCCTGGGAGCCGCTGCGAGGCGCGGTGCCCGCCGCCAGCCCTCGCTGCCCAGGCAGCCCGAGGACACCGGGGCGCTGGGCAGGGCTCCGAGCCCGCTGCAGCTCTCTCCAGCCAGCCCCGCTGAGCCTGGCACAGCCTCTCTTCTGCCAGTTATCGCTGCAAGAAGCAGCAAGCAGGTGCCACCTACTCCTTTATTGAACCGAGGAGGACCCGCAGGTCCTAAAGCTTCTGTAAATACCATAACAACACCGGACAGAAATACTTCAAGGCTGCAATAGCTTGGTATCAAAATATTATTTACCCATTTATTTTCCCTGAAAGCTTATGTCAAAAGTTGAGTGGCTGCAACAGTTTCTCAAATGACTCTTGATTTGGGAAGAGTAAATTACTGATGTTTAGCTCAAAGGGTTTAAAAAACAGGATTTTAAATATTCTGTTATTTTTTTCTTAGTATTACAGTCACCAACATAAATCTTCTGTTCAGATTGCCTGTGCTTTCCCCTGGCTGCAGAAGGTTGCTTAGCAACCTGCTTGGTTTAGTCATGTGATAAAAGTACCAAGATGCCAAAAAAGTCCACATTAAAATTATTTTTAAAGGGTGGTATGCTTTTCAAAATTACTAACGAGGTTAAAAGAAAAAGATTTGTATAACCTGAAAATTTTTTTTACCATGTTACTTGAGGTGTAAACATTCACTGAGTCCTAAATTCCAGGCAATTAGTTTTGAATTTTTACAGGCCAACCTAGTCCAGATTTCCAGTGTTCAGCAAAACATGCCACTGGTTGCACGAGTGTGGTCCCTCTTGATAACAGAAAAAAATATTTCATGCCTCTGCAAAGAGAATTAATGGCATTATGACATTTACTGAACACATAAAGTACTTAAACACATCAGAAAATATGTGACTTTGTAAAGGAGTTCAATTTTTAAATGTCAAACTCTCTTTAAAGCAGAGAGATTTCAGAAAGCCTATTTGGATTCCTAGTACAATCACTATCTTTTTTTAAACAGTGTATTTTCTTCAGAGAGTTGGTGCAGACTCCATCACAGAAATTTTCAGCCAGTGTTATTGCCTGTCAGTTGTAATCCCTCAGAATTTCAGCCAGCAAGGGTATAATAAGGTAAGTTTTGTCTTTTTAAACTCACATCAGATAAGGAATTCTTGAAGTTTTTTCTTTTACTCACTATGTTAAATATTTGGGTTTCTTTCCACAGGAAGTTAAATTCATATGCTTATTAAGCACTCAATTAAAAATTCTCATATTAGTGTAGATACCAATATTTTTGTGTGTAGAGAGAGAAAGGAAAATATATTAATATAAAACGGCTCTAACTCAAACTTCCTTGGCTGAAAAAACCTAGTTCTGAATGTGGATTTTGAGATGTTTGCATTTGAAGGGGATTAAACACATAGTTTCAGACACCAGATTAGTATTAAAGAGTAAAAGAGCTGTTGTTTTCCTTTTTGTACTATATTTTGGCTAGGTTCAGCCACATTGTGTCTTCTTCTTGTTTTCAGGAAGATTCCATTTAAATGTATCAATAAAACAAAAAATTCTGTGGTAGCTATATTGATGGGCTATTGCAGCTATATGACCTTTGAAAATGGAAATTCATGCTGCTAGATGAGTGGCTCCACTACCTTGGACAATTTTATTATTAATTTAGAGATGTTCTCTTATTCTATTCCTTTTCCTAACCCCACTCACTGAGCTCCTGGTCACTGATTTGGTGGGAATATAATTCCTTTCCTTACCTTCATTACTCTCTGTTAGTCAGGTGGTTCCCTTTGTCCTTGTTTCTACCACCTCTCAGTTGGAACATGAATACATTTTCCTAGCTGGTGAAAGGATATTGCTGTCCAAAGCAATGAGTTGCACCTGCTTGCTGAGCCTACTCTGTATTTCCAGATAGAGATCTGTTATTCTGATACATATATTCTCCTATTTAACGGGGTATTACAGCATCACAACTTCCTTTTACATATATCTGCAAATGTACATTTATGTTTTTTAAAATATAATATCAAGTATCCCTTTTGACAAAAATCTAATCCCTGAAATCTGTGAGAGGCAATTCTGATAAACATTAAGATGAAGAGAAACCTGACAACCTGATTTTAAAAACTTATGAATTTATTTGTTATTTGAGGCAAGGAAGGCTAGACACAAGCCAGGAATATTCCACCAGCTTTATGAGATACTGTTCTCCTTCTGCTTTTCATGGTTAAGAACAATAGTCCACTTAGATGAGTGAAAATTAAAATAATTGTCAGAAAAAAGTACTGTTGAAAGACACCTAAATTGCTCTGCAGGATCAAATATGATGATATCGAAGAGAGAAAGTCCCCTGGCTTCTCACTCCTTTCTCATACCTTAAATAGGCAAGATATGGAAGGGTTTGTAAGATGATTATCTGTGATTTAGGAACACTGAGGAAAATATATATTTCCTACAAGTTTTATGCCACCTGAGAGTCACCTTTATCTTTCACATAAACATTCAGGAGAAGTGAATGAGACTGTAAATGGGCAGGACTTGTTTGCTGTCTCACAAGCCAGTGAAGGCACATCTGTGAGGAAATTATGTTAGAGCAGACCCAGCTTTTCAATTTATGAAGTTAAATAAAGCTTTGTAAGAGCAGTGTGGAATTTCATAACACTCCATTGAGTGTATTGTGAGAGGCTGAGGGTTGGAAGAGAATATACATCACTGACATACTTCATCACTTCACATACAGACATCACATTCAATTAAGTGGAGAGCTCTCTGTCAACAAACTTGACACATACATCTAGGGAATGTCACCAACCCCCCAAAATCAATATTCAAGTTATGACAGACTGACAGCTTACCAGCTGAATGAGTCTCCTGATTTTGCCTATTACTGCTTCAGAATACTGCAAAGTCCTTGTAACATGAACAAACAAAATTAACTAAGGGATATGACTGAGTAGAAACCAAGAGTTGACAATTCATACAGAGTTTAAGAAAATGATTAATGAAATTCAGGTCATCAAGGAACTAAAATGCAACGCTGTTAAGGAATCTGAGAATACAATTTCTCAATATTCTAGGAAGCTAAAATTACATTTTTATGTAATTTATCTGGATGAATACAACATTCTCTATAGAAATAAATCACTATGGACCTAGGGAAGAGTTTACCAGTGCTGCAATATTATTACCATTTTTCTTTTTTTGATATATAAGACCATAAAAACAGACCTAGCAGAAAAGACCAATGAGGTCTAGTTTGAAAATTGCTTGATAGTGGCCATTATTTGAATGAGATGAAGGCTAAACATGCTACCTTTGAAACATTACTTTTATAAGTGTAGCTCAATAGGTGTACAGCATACCAGCATATCTATAAAAGGAGGAGAATATTAGTTCTGTCACAGTTTTATGTTTTAGAGGATGACAGCCTTATATGCTCAGGACTCACAATATGTGAATAGTAGTATAGAAGGATAAACATAGTGATCTTATTTATGCTAAATAGAACAAACTGTACTCTTAAAATTGAATTTTCTTTTTTTTTTTTGAAGATAAGCTCCAGAAGTAATTGGTCCTTATGGATCCATATTCTGCCAACTTCATCTTCAAAATACACATTAGTAAATAGCAGTTATTTTGACCCATTTAACAGGAGTTTTGCTATTGAAATACAATTTTGAAATGTTTATGGGAGGTACACAAGACAGCACAAAAGCTCCCTTATGCAATAGCACAGAAAGGTCCAATAGGTGTATTTGTCATCTTTACAAATCATAGAATTATAGAAAAGCTTGGGTTGGAAGGCACCTTAAATATCATCTTGTTCCAACCCACCCTGGCCATGGACAGGGATACTACCTACTAGATCAAGTTGCTCAGAGCCCCATCCAGCTTGGTCTTGAACACTTCCAAGGATGGGGCAACCTGTTCCAGTTCCTCACCACCCTCTGTGGTGTGTGAATAACTTCCTCCTAATGTCTAATCTACTTTTTTTTTTTTAATTTTAGTTTAGAACCATTCTCTCTTGTCTATCACTATGTCTATGTAAAAAGTCCCTCCTTCCTTTTTCTAAGTCCCCTTTAAGTACTGGAAGGCCACAATATGATCTCCCTGGAGCCTTCTCTTCTCCAGGTTGAACTGTCTCTGATTTCTCAGCTTGTCTTCATTGGAGAGGTGCTGCATCCCTCTGACCATCTTTGTGACCCTCTTTTGAACTTGCTCCAAAATCCCTGTCTTTCTTGTGCTGAGGACCCCAGACCTGGATGCAATATTCCAGGTAAGAAATAATCACTGTTTTTATCTTGAAACATGAACTCATTTGTTCCTCTTCTTTCTGTTTTCTTTTTCTGTGCTGCTGGGAGTGGGGTTGGGGGAAGTAGACAATGAAGAGGGAGGAGTGTATTTGGCCACTAGCCAAGGCTAATCCACCAGAATCATTTGATTATTCCCCTTTTTTACCACCTGCAAACTTGTTGAGGGTATACAACGTCCAATCATCCAGGTCATTAATGAAGAACATTCTTGGCCCCAGTATCAACCTCAGGGGTACACTGCTACTAGTTTTCCTTCCAACTGGATTTTGTGCCAGTGGTTAAAATCCAGGGGGCTTAGCCATTCAGCCCAAATGTCAATCACTCCACTGTGCACTCACATAACCTGTACTTCATCACCTTGTCCAAGAGAAGTTGTATAAGACAGTGTTAAAAGCCCTACTAAAGTCAAAGTAAATTACATCCACTCCTCTCCTCTCATTCACAAACTTAGTCACTTCATTGTAGAAGGCTAATGTCTTGGTCAAGCATGATTTGCCTTCATAGTTCTGTGAAGATTACTCCCAATCTCTTTGTTCTTCATGTTTGAAATAATCAGAAGGATTATGTCCATCATCTTCCCAGCTAAAGATGTGAGGCTGACCAGTCTGTAGTTCTCCAGCTCTTCCTCCTTGTCATTCTTGAAGACAGGAGCAGCATTTGCTGTCTTTGAGATCCTCCCCAGTAATAACTGTTCAGAAACAATCAAGAGTGACTCCACAATATAATCAGCCAGCTCCCTCAGCACTCAGATCCTGTGAAGGTATTCATGTATTTAAACTCAGTTTGGTCCTAAATGTGCTTTCTGGAGAAACAAAAGACTTTATAAAAATGACAGCATTTCAGGAGAGACTTTAAACTAATAATGTCTCTATGAAAGTGATTGTAACTATTGGATAAGTGAAAGAGGAATCCTTCAAAACATATTCACAATCTTCTGCAAATAACACAGTACTTAAAGATCTAACTTTTAAAGATCTCTATACATGAAGTAAATGTGATGTCAGGTTCTACAGTTAATGAACTAAACTCAGTCATCCAGACAGAATTTTTAATGGAGGGAGGAAGGTAGTCAGATATTACAATATTTGCTTTCTGATCAGGTATTTACTTAAAACCCATTAGAAACCACAAAAACCTAGGGAATATACAAAAGTGCAAAGGACATAGAAACAATAAAGGGAAATGAAGTGGCAATTTCTTGGTATACTGGCTTTTGGTTATAAAGAGAGAACTATTTCAAATATTGTTTTTCAATCATATGGCATGTAGAATAGTTTATTATTTTATAGTATATTACAAATTTTTATTATTTTTATTTAATCATTGTAATTTCTTGTATCTGCTGTAAATTGGCTAATCTTTATTTTTCACCTTTTTTCATGCACTAAGTAGAATTTTGCTGTTGCTTGCTGCTGCATTGTTAAACTGAGATTTCAGCTTCTTTCATTAATGCATCACATAGTCTTTGTTGTTTACCTTGATTCATGCTGAAGATCCAAATGTCTGTATGTATATACAAGACAATATATAGAAAATACCCATATTTGTTTCCTAGTGCAGAATTTAATGAGAAAACAGCACAAAGGAACATCTATTTCCCATACATATTATTCCACCAGTTAATAAACTGACATTTGTTAAATTTGCCACCCACAGAGGAATAAAATGTATATTTGATTAACTGCAGGTAAGTCTTTGAAAGAAAATATTTTTCTGTACTCTTCTAAGATTCTGCTAATTTAGCAGCCAGAAGGAGTTTTATGGTCTGAAAAGATGTAAGCATATTTACTAAAGAGACTCCAGGAACACAAATTTGCAAACATTTTGTAATCACTTAAGCTTAGAAAGAACAAAATGTACTCTAAAAAATACAGCTTTTAAAATGTTCACTGAACACAGCTCCTTCAAATTTTCAGAAAGGCTGCTGCTTTCATATAATATTCAAACAAATACAATAAATCAGATTTTCTGAGTGCTGTTTTAGATTGAAAGCAAAGAGAAAATGTTGTTCTTCTTATCATAAGTTAAAGACAAGCACACAAAACAACTTTTCAAGGTCAAACAAGTGAGTTGCTAATGGGGCACAGAGTCCAGATTTTTGCTGTGAAGCCTTGTATATCACCTAATAAATCACAGTAAAGCTTTTCACAAAGCTGAGCTCATTAGTTTGGAATTATTATTGCTTTACCTTTTCCCTAATAAAACACTTCTCTTTTGGGTCAAGATATGAATGTTGACATTGTGCTGAAGGTTTGTTTCAGGCCACTTGTTCAAGATGAAAAATCAGATGAAGTCTTTAAACAACTCAGAAACCTCTTGCTCTCAGGGTGGAGGAATGGGGGACACAGGGGACACCTGCTCATCCTGATGTCTTATGGAAGGGCAACAGAGCAAGATATAAGGAACCCAGATGATTTCTGGTGAATGTCAGGTTCTCAACACAGGTACTGCATAGTCTAAGGGGCAATGCACAGGTTGATTTCTTATTCACAGACGGGCAAGAAAGGATAAGAGAGAAAATAAATATTAAAAATATTGGCTATAGTAATCATGAAATTGTGGAGTTAAAAATCCTGAGGTGCATGAAGAAACAAGCAGCAGAGAACTGACCCTGAAATTTAGGAAACCAACTTTCAGATTGCTTGGGGAACTCACCTTCTGCTTCTGGAAGTGGCTCTGCACCATGAGTGGAGGCAGCTGGAATGACATTCCACGTGATTCATCCCAGGAGTTCGGCTGGAATACTAGTACCAGAGTCCACAAACCATGGAATCTGAGGCTGCATAGGATCCTTTTCAGAGAGTTTTTAACATCTGCTTCTTCTGGTACTACATTTGGCTCAATCTCATTTGATGTTTTTGTCTGATGAAATGTAGATTGTCTATATTTATCTATCCTGAGGACTTCTACAGACACTTCAAGGCACAGTTCATTTGACAAATACAGGCTAGAGACTTTATGCTTTAAATATGCCTACTCTCATCATTGCCTAAAGGAAGGCCAATATAATAAGCTTAGAATACAGACACCTAACATTAGGGAGATAAATCCCATAATTTTGACATAAAATTAGGCTTGGCTTGGGAAATATTTTTTAATTTTTACACTTAAAAATATTTACTATTTTTACACTTAAAGATTAGATCCTCCAACATTATGTTAATAAATACTGTATTTAAATGATGCTGATAGTTTCTAGAAATCCAAACTCTCAGTAGGTCCTGAGGCTGCTCCATTGTAATGGTGCATGGTGTGCTCAGTATTTCTTTGCTGCAATCCCATGCCAGTCATGCTTCATAAGGAATATGTTCCTTCTCAAACCAAAGCATCCTTGTAGGAAGGGGTAATACATCATTTCCTACTGTACAGATGGAATAAAAGAGATAAGGTAGGAAAATGATATGAGCTCTGTCATGGAGTAAGGGAGTTGGCAAATCCAAATTAATCTTGCTTAAACCTGAAAGTAGAAGCAAATACCAACATACTTATATCACATGTGTCTTCTATTCTACTCTGTCTCCAATTATAACATGCAGAAGAAAGCTACAGGCTGTTGAGAATTGCATAGAACACATCTGAAATATATGATTATTGTTTTTAACTTTTTATTTTTTTTTAATAGAAACTTCTTTTAGACTTTGAAAATCGTTATGCTAAAGCAAAACAACCTTTATCTTCCACGTGGACCCATATGAAGATGTGCATAATCAAAACCAGGAGTGGCTTTTCTCTATCCTGTAGTTGCCAATTTACATAACAGCAGTGGTTGTATGGATGTCTTGACACACACAAACAAATCCATCTATTAACATTCAGAATATGTCTGCACGCTGCTTGAGTTATTTTTTTCTCTCTAATGCTGCACCTGTGCATACACTATTTTCTTTTTCACCAGTGGCTTTTTAGCATTAGCAAAGTAATGGAAATGTTGCCTTTGTCATAGAAAATGAGTGAACACTGTATATTTTGTCAAAGCCAGAAAATACTGGCCCTGTGGTAGAAGACAAGAAAAAAAGGAGTACAAAATGGTAAAACAGTAGGTTCCACCTCATTGGAACTCACTGTTATGTACTTCAGAGGCTTTTGGAATAGTAAAAGAAATAAACAGAACCATGTTCAGGAAACTCAGAATAAGAACGACTAATGTCCTTATCATTAAATCCCCAGAGGCACTACTATTTCTTTTTTTTTTTTTTGTCAATAATTTGTTTCTTTCAGGTTTTTTTTATATTTATCTTCTTTTTCTCCCAAATATAAATATTTGTTAACAAATATCACCGGTGAATAGTGAACGGGTCCCAAAGCAATGACTTTTCAATCCTTGCTCTTTCATAATATTTTATTTAACTACAGAGAAGCTTAAACTCATTTTCCTGCTGTGAACAAATATTTCTTTTCATATTGTTGGAGTTTTGGCAGTGATCTTATGAAACACCAGGCAGAGGTCAAATGCAGAAATGATGCAGAAGCTCTTAGGCTGTCTTTAATGGTCTGGCTTAAAAGCAGTAACCTCATATGTTCTTTGCCAGTTCCTAAACATGGAAGTTAGAACAAATGGCAGTCCCTTGAATTTGACTTCAATTTCTGCAAATGCCTCATTTACATGAAGATCTAGCTATGAGGGTTATTGCAACATTTACTATATTTTTCACCTCTTCTGAACTGTGACTTTACCATTTAAATTTGATGCCAAAGAAAATTTGCCCTTCCATCTAAATGAAAACAGTAACTTCAGTAAAAAGTGAGAGTTTATATATAGAGAGACAGAATGTAAGATCTTGTTACTTTAAAAAAAACAGAGAGTAGCTGATGCACTTGAGTCATATATGGTAATAAACTATGCATAGGGTGTGCAAAACTTAATACAATATGTAATATATAGAGAAGTGGGGGATATAAGGGTAGAGGAAAGGTTTAAAGAGACTCTGACTCATTTGGGAGCAATCAAGAAACTCTTCATGGCAGCAACACCAAAAGTACAAAATCATGTAATTTATTTAATATGACATTAAACTAAAATCCCAAGCAGAGAAGGAGGTGGCACTTTCAATGTATTAAGCATATTTTTCCCCCAAGAAATAACAGTGAGGTTCCACTTGAGTCACTAATAACTTCATTTATATTTATTTTACTGGTCTTGGACAGTAACTTGGCAGAACTGAGCACAGCTACTGGCCTAGATGGTAGGCTAGCTTTATTAGCTTGTATTTGTCAGTGAAGGTCGTTGTGCAGTTGCAGAGACCTTCACTGTCTGCCAGGAAAGGCCACAATCAGGGTGATAGGTCCTGCTTGGGTGCTGGGATGTAGTTATGGTAGTGGACTGCTGGAATTGGCTTGGTGAAGAAATATCACTGGTGAAAGCAGTCCCAGAGTGAGGATTTCACTACATAATCACATGAAATTATGTAATCTAACAGGGATTTTTTGAGACTTGAGGGATTTGTGACTAAGGCTCCCGGCAATTCCAACTCTATTAGAAAATATTAACTAGGAGCCACTGCTGCCATTTTTGGTGAAAGCAGCACAAGAAATACTGCTTAGCTGGGATAAACAGGATTAAAGAAGAAAATGTTGTGCAAAGGTAATTTGGCTGTTTATGTCCCATATGAACAGTCAAGGTGAAGTATGGCTTCACCAGGTTGAAAGAATTTTGATGGTAAATTCACAAACTTGATTTTATAGCTTGAAAAGAAAGAAATAACATTTGTATATTTTGCTTTTTGCTGATTTTATTCTAAAATTTGTTAGCTTGCTATAGGAAATGTATACCCTCAAAATTATTTCCTTTCTCCTTCCAAGCAATTTGTGACATGACCAAGAGAAGGTGCCTGATTTGTATCACATCTTCACAATGCACTTTTTCTAACAGTGATCTTGTGAATAATTCAGCCTGCATACAAGCAGGTGCCCAAGTAGCTAGGTAGAAGGATTCTGTGAGTATGTGGGGACCTAAAAACAAGGCTGTTTTTAACATGAAAGCAGTCAAGGATATTCTGGCTGTGGCAAGGTCATGCAATGGCAAAGAATTTCTTTTCTGTGATGAGGGAAGACATTTACTGAGCATTAGAAGTGCATGAAGTGTAGGGGGATAGTTTGACAGACACTTGCAGGTGCCTGCAAACACTTGTGATGGCTGGATGATACATCTAGAGAGTACCTATTGACAAACTAAACAACTTACAGTCAACAGTGGCCATGTCCCCAGTGTCAAAACACTGGGCAAGAATTATTTGATCCCTGCATGAATTTTAAGTTTAGATGCTATTAGAAACAGCATAACACCAGAAATAAACTTACCTTAGGCAGAGTACAGGCTTATTAAGCATTGTTTATTTCTAAAATTATTGTTATACTGGATTTATGAAATTGTCCTAAGAATATTGCTCTTGCTGTGCAGAGCTATCAGCACTCTCTGACACTAAAGAAGAATTCTTTTATCTCTAAGGGATATATTAAAAGAGTAGAAAGGGAAGGGGGATGTCATGACTTTTGTGATGCCTCTGTTGACATGATCATGTTGTAAAGCTGCTGATTATGAGATTACTAAGTAACCTTTCACTATTATTTTCTCCTTAAGGCAGAGAAGGAATTGGTCACCATTTGATCATGCTCCTATTCTGTCATCAGTGACACATTCAAGGCATTAATACAGAAAATGGAACTGTTTTTCTCAGATATTTACTCTGGTTGCTGTCTACAGCTGAAGCACAGCAGAGGAATTGCTCCTCACTATAACTTGGGATAGTCTGAACTGGGTCAGTCTGAATGCTGCAGGGCTACACAGGCTATTGAGCAGAATAAAACACTGCTAAATCTGGTTGGGAAGGGCAGAATAAATGGATTATGTGGTTTTTTTCACATATAGGCTGCAATTTATATGCAAACCTAAATATAATCAATGAAATCATAGTAAAGGCTTTTTACACTTACTTTCTATGTAGCCTAGTGGTACCTCATTGTGTATCTGAATTACCTTTATCTCATTGTTTTGAAATTTGTTTAAAACAAGAAAAGGAAAACATAAGCAAAATTGGTAGAATATTTGTATTCATAAAAGGGTCAAGTCTTCCTTGTTACTTCTGAGCCTGATGAAAATGTTGCCCAAAGGCTGAAGTCAGTGAATTTGGCTTTAAGAGCTGTGGGCTCCACTTAAAGGATATTGCACACCATTAAGAAAGTATTTCATATTCTTTTTTTTATTATTGGGCAGTTTTGGAAGAGTTGGATAGACATAAGGTTGTGTGTAGTAAATATTATGTATTTGGATAATTAATACAGCTTGACTAATTAACAGTCTTCAGAAGCTGTTGCTAAAGCAAAGGGGATCTAAATGCCACACACACTCCATAACAATAAAAAAGTGATGAAGTGTATCATCACAATCAAGCTGTTTCTTGGAATTACTCTAGGAAATACAAGTTAGATTAGAGTTCCTTTTGGTTGCAAGGCAGTATTTTTAACATGTTTTTCAGACAAAGCAAATGTTAAGTAAGAGAGAGGGTACCTCATTGGTAGAAATCACCAGGGGCCAGGTCTGATCCTGGGATCAGGAAGATATTGGCTAAAGTGACTAAAAAATGTTTAGCTTCTTTTCTTAAGCTAAAATATCTCCCTTTTCTATGTCTGCTTTGAGTCTTGAAGATCCTTCATTAACTTAAGCTTTAAAAGTAATTTATTCTTCTATGTAACAGCAACTACTACCATTTCATTTACCTCTCTTTCTGTAGCAGAAACAGTCTGAGAAGTGTGCCAAATCCCTTAACAAAAAAAAAAAAAAAAAGGAAGTGGATGGAGGGTTAGGGGTAGGGAGTGGAGATGAAGAAACAAACCTACAAGAATTTCCATTTGGACATATTTTCAGTCAGTTATACATTGCTGCTGTTTCCCATATTAAGCCACTTTATATTTTTCTACATATTGATCTGGATCTCTCATAATAAAAGATTAGAAATCTGTAGGGGAGTGTAAGCTCCCTCTTTCATAATTGTATCTCTAGCAAAGTGTGTTTATCTCCAAGGTAGGCTTCTAAACACTACCATACCTTAATTAATCTTTGATATTTGAAATATTGGCAGGTCCAAGACTGAAATGGATTTGCTATGTAATTATGTTGCCTTCTTCACAGGAACCTGTGAATTAAAAAGCAATAGATCAGATTCCAAGCAGGAAGCTACCAAGAATAGTCTGCCTTCAAGATTGATTAAAATTGTCATGTAGTCTGAAATGCCTTATTCCATGTTAATATAGTCTGAATTCTAAAAAGATTGAGAGTTTTAACTGAATATAACTCTTATGTAACTGTTTACCTTCAAGTGAATTAAGCTAATCTAGAAAATGAAATACTGGTAATATTTATAGTATTCTTATTAGATGACACCAGAAAAAAATGCTGGAGGACATTTTATAAACCAAAAAATCCTTTACAATTTAATCAGATATTAAGAGAACATGGATGAGCTTTTCAGCTGTTTTGGAACCCATTTTTAAGGCTTTCAAGGAATGCAGTAATTTAAGACCCGTATGATTCTATCTTCAGTATACAACAATTGAACAATAAAACCTTGAGAATCTTCCATAACTTCCTCTCATGGAAGTCATTGTTATTAGTAATTACAAATCTTTAATATTCTGTGTATCAGAGTAAGTTCAGCACAGTTACCAACTGAAAAACAAGATTTACAATTCCTTGGCAATTTTTTTCCTTTCTAATGCTCACATGACAGAGTCAACATACACCATCTGAAGCTAAGAAGTTGTTAACTTTTCTAGTAGGTGGGCTCCTCCACATTTGTTCATTGACAGTCTTTAAGAGCACAGGTAGGATACAGCAGAAAGTACCCCTAAGTTTCTCCTGGGCATTGTTTCATTGCTTAAGTTTTCCAAACTGGGCCACAGAAAAATCTGAGATTTCTCTTAAATATTTGTTCTTGTTCTGCAACACTCCTACAGGAATTTAAAATTGAAATTGCATACAATTAACGTGCTTAAATGAAAGCATAAAACCAGAAGTCATGTGTACAGTATTTCAGACAAATGCTGTGTAAGTTATTCTAGGTTTGTATGTTTCTCTCTGGTTTATTTCTGTCTTTTGGATTTTTTTTGTTTTGTTTTGTTTTGATTTGATTTTTTATTTGTTTGTTTTTTCCTTGTTTGTTTATTTTTTTACTTTGTAACATGATAAATTAAGTCTCTAAGTGCTGTAAAGGGCATAGAATTTATTTACTGTATAATGTGCTGTATAGCCATTCTGAATTACAAGCCACACTAAATCTGACTAATGCTATTTATTATTTGACTCAAGTTCTGCTTAAGAACTTGGTTTTTAAAAGTTTAAAATACTAGGTTTAAAGTGAAGTACATAACTTTCATGGGTGAACTATCTTTGAAACCCTTCAAACCCTATGATTTTTTAATTTAAAAAGATAAGCCAATGTATGACCATGAATTGGAGAAGCTGCAGCGATACGTAGTCTGCTAGATTTTAGTTGTGCAATGAGCAACTAATAGTAGTGATGCATGCTGACAATATAGTCTCACAATTACCTTGAATTTATATCAAAATTTATTTCCAAATTGTTTACTTGTACAAAAGGCAAAAGGAAAAAATTAGGCTTTCTTTATAGGTTCATATTAGGAATTTTTTACTGTCTCTTTCCATCTGTCTCCTACAAGAAAATAACCTTCTCAATGCCAACATGCCGCCGTCCTTACTTTGAAAATATATTTCAGATCAACAGCTGCACACAGCACAGAAGTTAAAACATTCTGCACACTAGCAACTGACTGGACCTGGGAAATGGTAATCTCTTCTAGGAGAGCATTTAAATTTCCCTAAAGAATAGGGAACCTTCTCATCCATGAGAAGAGACTCCCTGAGGTTCTGGTTAAGGTAGGCGTTCAAATGCTTTAACAAGGCTTTTATGCCACTGTCTATTCAAAGGAGGTTACCTTTTCCACAGCTTCTTGTTTCAAAGCCTGATGGATTTTAGGTTATGTATGTTTTTCTATGATTCAGAGACGTATCAAAGCAAAGATCTAATTCACCTATATGCATACAAATTATTTTGATGATTCTTCAAAGCTGAACAACAAACAAAACAAAAAAGCCAAATGCACAAACCCAAACCTAGCACCTTTCAGTAATGGATTTTCCTTCCTGTCTTCACTTGCTTTTCCTCTCAAACTCTCTCTTTTAACCATGACTGATTTTTCCATTTGCTCTGTCCTTCAACCTCAGGTGGCTGGAAAAGTCCTTTTAATGTTCTCCTTGATTTCTTTTTTCTACTAATCCCAGGCTGCTTCTTGACTCACCCAACAAGTCTTCTCATCATACATCTCTGTTACTACAGCTCTTCTTTATTGATTCCAGGATGTTGCTTTCATTATACACTTTCTAATACGGCTGTTGAATTAAGAACCATCCTGTGATTTCTGTGTGATGCTTTTTGGCACAGCCTTGCTAAGTCTTGACACAAACTGGCTCCAGAGTCTCTCTATTTACTGGAAGTTTTGAAGGATGACTCGAGGAAAAACAGTTATTAAATGAAAATTAAAAGCTACTTCTCATTGCTGTATAGTCCTGAAAAATTGGCTAAGACATTGATTTACTGGGACAGTGGTAGACTTGAGCAAATCAGAGCTACTGGCAGCATGAAATAATGAGTGTGTGGAAGGACTGATTGGGGACAGAAGACGGAACAGATGGGAATGTAATACTGTAAGAGGAGTTTGTTGAAACATGTAATGGTCTTCCTGAAAGGATTTCTTGCTTGTGCCCAGAACAATAAACTGTGGACACAGGAATATCAAAGGCAAAAATGAGTTTGGATTTACTGTTATTAAATGCACCCAACAGGTGTTGTCTCCCTTTAGTTATATGGATCTACACAGAAAATTAAATTTTCTGCTTCTTTAGACCTCAATTCAGCAAAACTCTTGAGCATATCCTTAACTCCAAAAGAATTCCAGTTATACACAATGGGTCTTAGATATGTTTAAGGATATAAGTTATAAATTGAGGATATAGTTAAGTGTTTTGGAATAGACATGGCATTTGGTGTGGCAGGAGCAAACACCACCCCGTCCCCTCTCCCCTTTGTGTGGTCTTCCTCAGAGCAGTGGGTGTGTGACAGCAAACCTCTGCTTGGGTCTGGGATGGCACCCACAGACACTGCCCAAGACCAGGTGCCCTCTCCCTCCCTGGCTGAGTGAATGCTTTCTCCTGGAGATCTGTCACTGCTCTACTGGCCCTTGGTGTGGGCTGAATCTCCTCTTTGTACCTTGAAGGGGAGGCTCCCAAGCGTGTGTGAGTGTGTGCGTGCTTTGGGTCACCATCCTTGTCCCCGTGCTGGCAGTACACCTGCTGGGGCTTAACTGCCACTGGAGTTGTACTTACCCCACTTTTTGTTATTTTTAGCCACAGGTCTTCACAGCAAAATCAAATTTTGTTTGTATTTGCTATCTGAATATGAGTTTGTTTTTGTATTCTCCCATGACATCGGGTCTCAACAGTTCTTTTCAGTTCAGTGCATTCAAGGCAATTTATTTCTGTTTCTTTTTATGTTACCATCTCCATTTTAATACTCCTACTTGTTTGCTTGCTATGTTATTTCAGACCTGTTAACAGTCCCAAACCAGCCAGGGCCATCCACAAACCAAAAAGAAAAGAAAAACAAAGACTAACAATTAACAATTTTCTCAGGAAATGGAATTTCCTGTAAATCTTCCAAGCCTGTGTGTCTGCAGAGGGCAGCATCAACTGTTTCTGTATTCTAATTCATTCCTCTAATTTGAGAAGCCCACATTTTACATATGCTTTATAAGCATTTATGATTTTGAATAAGAAAAATACATCCAGTCAAAGCAGACAACAGCATTCTCAGGAACAACATGAAACTTTTAGATTTCCACCTGATCTAGTTAAAAATGGGTTCTTCTGGAGACATAAGTTGTATTTGACCACATCGACACTTTAATTTTATTGAAAAAAATCTCATTTCTGTTTTCCTATGAAGTAATATTTGCTCTAGATTCATTACAAAACTCTGTCATTCTTTTAAGTTAATAGAGTTTTTCTCTGGTTTTGTTGTTATTGAATCTTCTGGAGTTCTTATTTCTTTATAATGCTAAATTAAATTCATAGCATGAATTAGAAATAAACATTGTGCAATTATGCAGTAGGGATTCTGATATTGGTTGTGGGTGACAAATATATTTTACTTCTAGAATTTTTCTTAGCTTGGCCCTGAAACTCTGCATTTGGGCTGTCCTATGAATGCTCCAGAAATGACAGCCTTGGCAGGCTATGTTTCAAGGATTTAAAAAGAACAGATACCCATGATTTTACCCAATCTCCTTCAGAGGCATTATTAAATACTGTGTCTTAAGCTTGTTAAAAGTTGCTGGGAATTGTCCTATAATTATACTCCTTTGTCATTATCAAGGAATAGACCATGATAAGGACAAGAGTCATGTCAAATTCTTCCATTCTTAGGGTCCTAATTCTGATATATTCCAATTCCTTTGAGTTGAAAAGGTCAGTTTATTTCTTCTATTAAAAGCTGAGGGAACTAAAGTTGACTCATATTTGGCAGACTCCCGCATTTGTCATTCATAAAAAGCTTAAATTTTGGTAGGAATATTTTCTCTACAAACAGCAGGAAAAACTATTGCATTTTGATGCACATAAAAATGCTTTTAAGGTAGTATTTGTTGTCATTTACTGAAACTCTTATATGCTTTGAATAAATTTTACTATATTCCAGTTCAACAAATTATTTTAAAATTTTCCTCTATGGACAATATAATTTTAATGCAGTATGTGAAGATTAAACTACTCTTAATGTTCATTTTTAAATTAGCACATTATTTTAGGGAGATAAGATTGAGGCAAAAAGGGTATATCAATTTTCCAGGAAAACTTTTAAAATTAATAGTGGAATAGTATGCATAGCAACATGGTCAGAGCTACCTTTAAGAATTTTATAAACATATTCATGTTGTCCAAAAATAATTACTAAATAATAATAAATACATTATAAAAAGGCCAAATATTAAAAGTTTTGCATTAGAGAGTACTACTAAATAACTTGGACACAGTAACATCTGAAGACTTATCAAAATAATAGAAGCCTTTACTATGTGTATCCTAGACCAATATGAAAGGCTTGGTCCCTGAAAACCTCTAGTCTTTAATCCAGGATACACTAGGATTCATCTTCTAGGTCAGATAATGACACAGAATCAATATCTGAAATTACATACAACCATCACATACACAAAAGTATTTGAAGTGTTTGAAGATATAAGGTGATCTCTCTCAAGGATAAGTTGTAGCAGTGTGTTTCCCAACCATATTTTTTTTTCAAACCAAATTATAATTTGTTCTTTTGCTAAAATACTCATTGGAAAGTAAAAATCAAATACAGCTGTATAACTTCCTAAAAGATAATTGAGGATTGAGGATTTTTTTATGTACTTCTGTTTTTCTGGCTCAAGCAAAGCATCATAATTTTTTTTCAGAAATAATCAGAATAATAATTCACACTGACATTCTGACACAGCATAAAACCAGAGTGTTTCAGCAACAGCAAGAGATTAATGTCTTACTCAGAAGTTCCACCTAAGTTTGCTGGATTAGAAATTCTTCCATCTTGTCTCAGATGAGGAAATAAATATTAACCAGTAATTAGCAGAGAAAGTCTCTCATATTAGAAGGCTTATGTTAAGGAATACTTTGAGAACTCAGGCTTTAGCACAAGCTTTTGTTCTTATCATTGGGACACAGTTACAAATGCATTGCATTATCTGTTCTTGTTTTAAAATTGACTCTGCAACTTTGGATGAGAAAACGTGTACTAAAGTGTGAATAAGTGTTGGTTAGCATTGTGAGTAGATAGATGTCTGCCACGTGACCTAAGAAGTTGTCTTTAGCTGGAACAGCCAAGGTCTGGGAGAGATCATACAGAATGCACAATTATTGTGGAGACACTATTTGTGAATGGAAAAAGAAAATAATGAACCTTTCACAAAAACATCAGCAGTGAGAGTTTTCAATGCTTTCAGGCAAGTGAGACAGCAGATGTGGGTACAGACTTAGTCTCTAGATGGGAACAAAGATAACATTGGTGAAGACACAGCATTAAAGGCAGAACCATTCAAGGGCACTACAGGAGCAGGTTTGCCTTAAGATGATCCTGAGAGACCTGGAAGCAGTGTCATGAAGATTCATTTTATAGATGGTGAAGAGCTTACAGACCAGTTTGTGAACAATGAATGATGAAGGTGCTGGAAATGTTCGCTGACCACAAAGAATAGTTCAACAATCCTCCCTCACAAAGTAGAATGACATGGTTACTTTACTGCTCTCAGAAAACAGAGATATTTAAAAATTAACAGATACTTTTACATTTACAAACATTATTGAGTCTTCAAATAGCAACCATTTATATATTTTTTTAAATGATTCCAATTGTTGGGATTTGATTACTTTTATTGCATCTGCAGTCACAATCTGTACTAAATGTTCATTTGTGCTTTTAGTAGAAAGATTAGAAAATACATTTGTTATACCTGATAATTGCAGCCTAAATACCATACTAATTCCAAAATATGATTTCTTCATTACCTCTTTTTTTTGTTTTTCCTTTAATCAGAGTAATGTTTTTATAAGACCTTGACCACAATTAAATAAGAGTTTATGCCTTGTTTTTTGCCAGGAATAATTTCCCTTTGCAATACTATACTTTATTTTATGCTCCATGATGTTACAGTAATTACAGCTGTCTGAAACATGTATATGTTTTAATGAATTCTGCCCCAAACCATCTGCTGCATGTGTACTTTCACCTGCCCATCCCAGATCCACTTTAAAAATGTCCCTGTATAAGCTAACTGGAGCCCAATAAGGTATAATTGAATTTGATGGGCCTAGGATTGATAAGAAGATGTTGGCTATGAAATGAAAGCTACTTAGGTACAATCCTAGCTATTAACTGTAACAGTTCGTTCAGGAAATCCATCCTCAGTTTCTTCATTTATACTTTAGGCTATGACTACAGTATTCAACTCTTTGTATATTCTCCAAACTGGCTATTTATTTTGGCAGGAATGCTACTTGGTCCAGTCATTTGAGCATCATTATATTAAAGAGAATTCCAGAATAATCTCAGTTACAGAGAAGACACTGCATTATTTGAAATTATGTTTTCATAAATAAAATCATCAAAAAATATTAAAACCAAAGGATGAATAGGGTTAGTTTTCCTAATCTTATGTTACTTAAAAACTCTACTATGCCCAATGAATGTTGAATGTACTCTTTCCTCACAATGATATGTAAGATTGAGACCAAACATTTTTATTTTATGGATAATTTTCAGATCTATGTTGTACATCAATGAATATTTTCATATTACGTAGCAGTCACTGTGTGAAAGATTATTCATATAGACCCAAATTCTGATGCACACATATATATATGTGTGTGTGTGTGTGTATGTTTCTATTCATATCCATATTTATGTGTTATATATAGTTTCTTGGTATCAAAAAACACAGTTCATTCNGGTTTTCTAGTGAAGTTTTATGATAACGACTTGACTTTTAGAGAATCTTCTGCTGACAGTCAAGCATCAAAGCTTCTGATCCAAAACTGCATCAGAGCTACTTTTAAATGTTGCACTGAACACTCTGAAACTTTTAAGTTCAGCCAAGCATTGACGAAGCACAAAACAGAAGCCATCACTCAAGACTCCTAATCATATGGAATAAATAAACTTTTAGAGCACTTCTGAAGCTACCAAAAAAGATCCTCCATTCCACAATTATACTTCACTGTTGCAACTTTTTGTTGAATTTCTTCTACACCTAAATAGTACAAGACTTTAGTCTTCTACAAAAAGGGAATGACTATGCTGCCACAGAACATAGCATCCAGGTAAAACTACAAATTAATACTACAAAGGAACAAATGGAGCATAAATCTGTCAGTGGAATCCCTTCACATTTTACAGAGGTTACTGAGATTTTTTTTAAATATAAGTAGCCTGTATGGTCTTTTTCAATTATTTACATTAGCTGCTGTCATACATGAGAACAAAGGGATCTTCTATAAATGGCATAATATTTGAAACTCCAAGTCAGCCTTACTTCTCTGCATGGTAAGATCATGGAACAGATCCTCTGGAAGACATGTTGAAGCATGTGAAAAACAGGGAGGTGATCATGGACAGCAGATCTTATAGCAGTATTTCAATATATAATGGGAACTTGATGGACAGAGGAAGACTTTTTCCATGCCCTGTGGTGATAGGACAAGAGATGATAGTTTTAAACCAAGAGAGTGTAGGTTTATATCGGATATAGGAACATATTTGCTGTAATGAGTGTGGTGAGACACTGGAACAAGTTTCCCAGAGAATCTGTAGATGCCACATTCCTGGAAGTGTTCCAAGTCAAGACAGACAGAGCTTTGAGCAACCTCATCTTGTGAAAGATGTCTGTGTCCATGGCAGGGAGATTGGACATTTAAAAATCTCTTCCAACCCAAACCATTCCCTGATTCTAATATCCTATCTGGATCTGTGGCTTTCCATTGCAAACATTTATATAATTGCAGGAGCTCATGGTAATTTCCAAACACCCTAATCAGTGAAGCAGGGCTCTACATCTCTGTCCATCATTTCTAAAAGGATGGTATTGTTTAATTTACAGCAAACACATTTTCAGAAGGTGGCAACTCAATTTTATCAGAGCTCTTTCAGTGTTGTAATCTTAAATATGCATCAGAGTTATGCTTTGCTGCTTTTCAAATCTGCCCTTCTCTTTGATGTTTTTATCCACACACTGGTTAAGGAGATTGGTGTTCTGTCACTATCTGTGTTGTGTTTAATACACAACTCCTACAATTAATGTGCAGGAAATTATATTCTACTGTCAAATGTTATCTTGATGGTTATGCCATACCTGGTGAAAATGGATTTGACAGCACAGATTACCCACAAATCTTACTATTTTATGGAAAGGCTAGTTTAAGGAAGTGAAAATTCTAGTCTAGGTTTATCAATTGCTTTTTTCCCAGCCAAGAGGAACAATCTTCTGTCTCTGAGGTCTATTCTCTATGGTACAATGTTCTTTCTTCCGTGTGTGTTTTTTGTGCTTCATTTGGTCTGCATTTCTGACATGTGTGATAAACTGTGCTGCAGATTTCAAAGTAATACTGTCCACTTTGGGTAAGGATTTAAAATCTCTGGCTTGTTCTTTTGATTTTTATTCCATAAATTAAAGATTACTTTAAAAACATATTTCTGTAAGTTTTTATCACCATCTAATTGATTTAAAAAAGACTTGAATTGATGATATTTGTATTAAGTCAGAAATACTGCATGGGAATAGTTCTACTAGGGCACTAACAGCCTTGTCTAGTTTTACTTTCCACTATTGTACTAATACTAATACAATACTAAATGTAATTTGCCTTCTCTTGAAAATACCTCTGCTAGTAACAAGCCTATATTTCTGGTATAGTTAGACTTTTGGAAATAGTAATATATATATATATATATACACACACATACATATATATGTATACATATATTTATGTATCTATATCTTGTTTTGTTCTGGACTTCCCCTTGGTAATTTTTGTTTAATGTTTGAAAGTTTGTATCTGCAATAAGATGTAACAGGTACAAACTAAACTGTGGAGGTTCTGTCTGACCATTGGGACACAAATTCTAACTCTGGGAGTGACCAAGCACTGACAAGCTGCCCAAGGAATTTTTCATCTCTATCCTTAGAGATATTAAAAATCTGTCTGGTCATGATCCTGAGCAGCTGAATCCACATGACCCTGCATGAGCAGAGTGGAGTTGGACCTGATGACCTCCAGGGATGCCTTCCACCTACAGTTGCTCTGTGCAGATCTTAGTGCTGTCTTTGTCAGTTGCAAACTGTTTTTGAGGGGAACAATTACAGGGAGTAAAATTTACCATCCCTTCAATTTTTTAAGTCTAATGGCCAAAGAAATGTGAGGATTGCTATAAACCCCTTGAGAAGTTTTGAAATTTTTTCTCCACAAGATCAACCAAAATTTATATTCTTCCATTTTTATTGGAATTATTGAGCACAGAACAATAAAAACAGACTACTGCTACAAATGTGCAAAAAAATCTGCTCCATTTTTCTGGGAATTTTGATATCTACAAATATATTGAACACAGATTTTTTTCTGTCCTCAATCATCTAAAGATGTTCCCCTTTTAAGACTTAGAAAAAATTGTTT
This sequence comes from Notiomystis cincta, assembly GCA_013398075.1. Lineage (NCBI taxonomy): Eukaryota > Metazoa > Chordata > Aves > Passeriformes > Notiomystidae > Notiomystis > Notiomystis cincta. The sequence continues at coordinate 32,987 of VZRX01009972.1, forward strand.
TCATTGACATAATTTGGATGTTGTCATATAAGTTGAAAAATCAATCTTTTCTAGTTTAGACCAACTACTGTAGGCATCGTTTTTTTTCCTCAACTTGATATAAATTTATTTAGCTTACACTTTCACCACAGATATTCTAATCATACTGGTAAGAATTACTCCATCACATAGGGTTTCCTTCCTCAATTATTTTGATTATTTTCTCAAGAGACCAATCAGGATTAGAAGACTGTGCAAGTTACATCAACAATTTTTTAACAAATACAGTCCTTAACTGATTTTAGATCTCCCTATTTTAGGCAGACAATCATGATGATGAAATTAGGAGCTCACTTGCCCAAGGCAGTTTCTATTTCCATTGCAAAGAAATGGGTGTTCTGAATGGAAAGTTAAATCTCAGGAGTTTCTAAGTGCCCTCTAAAGACATTTACATCTCCTCAGAAGCCACAGAGAATACTTGGGACAGCTGTATATCTAATTTAACTGCCTCAGTAGAGTGTCTAACCCTAGCTTAGATGTATGCAGACATGTTCTGTCTTTGAACACAGATTCACCGGCTGTAGGCAGATCTGTATTTTAATTGTTTACCTTCCAAACCCTGGCCTTCAATTATTTTATACTAGTCAGTAGTAATATTGCTACAGCAGTGCACAGACATCACTGAAAACTAAGCTGTGTTCCATTTGCATTTAGGCTAACAGATTTCTCATCATCTTTTGCAATGTTTTCCCATTAAAAATTCCTCTTTACTGTAATAGTATTGCTAGTAACTTTACCTGAGCACTACATTGCATTTGTATAGTGTAAATTTTAGAAAGTCATTCATTGTTCTCCTCCAAGGCTGAAATACTATTGGCTTCTTTGTGACCCTGAGCTTTGGCCTTCAGAACTCCTTCCTTCTATAGATTTAAACTATCATGATGATGGGATCAGAGCAGTGTCCATCTTCAATCTTTTTCTTTCTAAACTATGTTTACAGAACCTGAAATTGTCTGGGAAGGGTGGTGGATACTGTTTTCAAGCTGGGAAAGCTGCACCTGGGGTGAGGATCTAACCTCAATTTTCTGTTTATTGGTGAGTGAAGCAGCCCAGGATCCTGTTTCCATTCTCACAACTGCTTGTCTGTTTCTCTCACTTTCTAGCATTCTGACTAGGATCCAAAGGTTAATTGGTTGCCTATTCATTAATCACAATTGGCCTTCAATGTCATAAACCATAACTGAAATTGCTTCCTGATCTTAGCTAAAGGGTCACTTGTGAAAAAAATAAAAGATACTCTCATGAGTGGCTCACAAATGGCATGAAACTTACATTTTTAGTAAAGGAAATGAAAAATTAGGAAAAACATACAGCTGATCCAGTGGGAACAACTAAAAACTTTTCCCATTCTTCAACTGATTTGAAATGCCTTTTTTAGATACTTAGCTAAGCAGAGAAAATTATATTTTTTTATTGCTATCCATGAATGAAAATCACAATCCCTGCTGTTGCAAAGTTAAGACTATGAAAATGCAATATATTTGAGTTTGTTAGTGACATGGTCATTTGACTTTGTGCATCATTAATTAAGGTACTTATCATCTCAATTTCTGATGTATAAAAAATTAAACAATTTTGAAAACATGCTCTAATAACAATCTAATCATCACTTTGACTAAAGTAAAAGAGACAGCATGGTTTCAAATTCTGAAATAAATGCATTTCAGGATGATATAAGACATAAGGTAGAATACTGATTTAGCAGAATGCCACCAGTAGAGAAGGTAAAAAAAACAGTTATGTGATGATAGTCCAAAGCTTATCAGCTAAATGTTTTCTACTCTTTCTTTGAGAAGAAGAAAACACTTTAAACTATGCAGCAGGAGAGTAAAGCAACAAAAGAACTCTAAAGAAATAAGTTTCTACAGGAAAAAGCAAATGGTTCTTCATGAAACGTGGAACTCAAATCAATGACAATGTAGTAGAAAAATGAGAGAGTTCAAAATAAGTTGGGGGACAAATTGCTTTGAGGTATAGAAATCTCAGAGGGAAACAGAAGGACCATTTGTTCCAGTAAATTGACATAGCAAGCTCTACTCCAGAAAAATCATAACCACGTTAAAAGTAGATCAAGGACACAGCTGAGTTCAAGAAAAACTAGATGCTAAGGATTCTAAAACCTCTTTGGAAAATTATAAAAATTCCACTGAATGCATTTTTTTTCTAATGGAAATTATGCCCTCTGTGAAGATGAATGTCTTGTAAATGTCTGCTAATTTTCCAAGAAGGGTTGGTTGTTTGGTTGGTTGGTTGGTTGGTTGGTTGGTTGGTTGGTTGGTTGGTTGGTTGGTGGGTTGGCTGGTGGATTTTTTCATGTTTGTGGGTTTTTTTAATTCTGGAAGGACTAGTTCAGGAATACTAACTAAGAATCACAAGCCAAGAGTGCTGAGCTAGAACTTATTAGGCAGATTGGCTTATCACATTTCATTTTATGTGACTAACATTTCAAATCTATCTGACCATAGTCATGTATTATAGGAGTGATGCAGGGATACACTCTGTTTGCTTGTGCTTCTGGATATATACTCTCTGTTTAGTTATTTTTATAGCTAGTCTGAGGCAGTAAAGCAACCAGGGAAGAGTAACAAATCTGCACCTCAAAGAATGTATTGAGCTGGAATCACATTCAGACTCACAATCAAGGGCTGAGACCTCCTACACTCTCATTTGAGTCAATTGTTTTGTCATGGCTTTCAAGAGCAGAAGAATCAAGTCAATGAAAGATACTCCTTATGCTTCATGCAACACCTCTTAGTTTATGTAAATTATGGTGTATGGTTGGCCAAGCAGTGTTATTATAATTAAGGAGACTTCAGATGGTTGGTCAAATATGGATTAAAGCTTAAAGGTCATGTGGTTGGCTGTGTGTCATGCAAAAAGTAGCTGCTGCCATTGGAATAGATTTGGAATTATTGTAGTTTGAATAAGGTTAAATTGTGGATGGATATATAGATTTTATCTTGCCCTCAGTAGATCAGTTAGCCATAATCAGAACCATGACTAAAACTAACAAACACTTCATTAAAAGGACCATCAAATTATTGGCCCCCTTAATTTATTTTTAAAAATATGTGTATGTTGGTATACTTTAAAAGGACCTGGTTTGATTAAACAGGAACAGGGTACAAAGAGATAATTTTAAACTTGGAAAAATTTGAATTTAATGAATGAACACAGTCTCCTTGAAATGTAACACAAGGACAGTCCCTTTACAATATTATTTTTTCTGCTTTATATAAGAGAGGTGTTCTAAAATAAAATCTGATGGATTATGCTCATTACCATTATAAACCTGCAAAACAATTATTATCTCTGTTGTTTCATTTATACTTTTTAAAAAACTTGGGGTTTACTTTGTTTGTGTTTATTTGGAGAGCAGATGGCTTCTTTGGTATTTAAAATGATGGTAGGAATATTGATGCTGGCAGTAGAAACTGGAAAAAGAAAAATTAGAAACTGAGCTTTTGTACTTAATTGAAATGTCACTCTCAGATTTTACCTTTTGTTTCATTTTTTAGCTGTTTCTAAAGAAGACAAAAACCAAAGCAACATCTCCCAAAAGGTGCTGTAAGTGACAAATAAACAAATGTTTATTCACTGTAAATATTTAACTCTCTCATCTAGTTGTCTACGGCTTGGTCAGGAAAGGGAATAAGACACCTCAGCTCGGTCTGCAGGAAGCTGAGCTGAAGCAGCTTATGGAGTGCCCCCTCATCAAGTTTGTAGGTGACACCAAAGTGGAAGGACACTTGATAACAGCTGTTCAGAAGGGTGTAGGAGGCTGAGCAAATGGGCCAGCAGGAACCTCCTGAAATTCTGCAAGGATAAATACCAAACCTTGCACTTGTGAAGGAAGGGACTCCTACAATGTTATAGGCTGGGGCTTTTGAGCAGCACTGCTGAGAAGAACTTGGGGAGATGCTGGTAGATGGAAAGCTGGACATCAGCCTGCAGTGTGCCCTGGCAACAAAGACCAAGAACAGCCAGGCTGGCAGCAGGAGATCCAGGAATGTAGTTATCCTCCTCTGCACTGCCCCTGTCAGATCACTCCTGGAGGCCTGTAACAAGTTTTGGGTGCAAGAAAGATATTGATCAGCCTGTTTCTAGACCTGGAATAGCATAGCTTTTTGATAAAAACATTTCTACTGGTTTCAGTAACATTTGTTGTGCCAGTAGCTAAGGAAATAGTGAATTTTGGCATAAAGGTGAAACTTCTGTGTTTGGTTTTGATGCTGATCTTGTGCCAGTGCCACCAGTATTCATTTTGCTAAACCAACTAAACTGAGAATGAATGATGTCTTCTCTTTTGTTTTATTTCTTAGCTACTTAGCTGCTTTAGTCAGCACTCTGAACTACGGCCATTGTTTCTTTCTTCTTTCTGTGATTTGGAAATCATCTTGGTCAACAAGTACCTGATTTCTATCTAGCAAAAATTCATTAAAGGCCAGTTTTTTCCTAAAATAATTGAAATCATCTTTCAACATTTCTGCTATGATAGCCTTTTCCTATACTGAATTTTAGTTTCCTGCTCTCCCAGCATGAATTCATACCTGAACTTGCAAGTGAATAGGGAAGATAGAAAAATGTTCTCAGCATTAAAATACGATTTAGTGCAGACTGGTTTTGTGGGTTATATTCAGTGTCATGTATTGAAGCTTTTCCCCGCATGCAATATAATTCCAGAAACATTGGCAAGGAAAAAGAGCTAACATGATTAGTTCAAAAATTTATCAGGGGAAAATCTTGTTTTAGCCACAAAGGTAGCAGCTTAGGTAGGATTCTTTCCAAGTAAGAAGACAAACAACAGGAAAAAGACGACTACACATCCAGAAACCCCAGAGTGTCTCTGTTTAAGTGATGTTCTGTGTCCTTGGTCTTTCTTATTTCAAAGCTAAATATTTATTGTTTGAGAGGTAGGATTTACTGCACAATGTACTTAGTACTAATGCAGCATTGACAAATTGCACTTTTTATTTAGTTTAATTATAATGTCTAAAAACTGGCTTATCAAGTAGTCTGTAGTAGATTTGCAACATTAATTTATCTGGTGACTGAGATGTTGTAATGTGAATAAATTGCGCAAGTTTAATAGGAAGCTGTCGGAAAAAAATGTTCTAAACTGATAAATAACCCTTCAGAAAGCATTTGTGATTTAAGAGTAAGTAAGGATAGTAGAAGGTTCTTGAACATATGAGGTTAAAGAACCACTCAGAATAACAGTATCAAAAGTGAAAGGAGTGTTTTGCTGAAGAGAAACAGACTGAGGTGCCTGCTGTTTCAACATCAGTATCAGCAGAGCCTAAGCCTTGAGGTAAGTTAGAGATATATGGACTGCTTTATAGTTTTAAAACCTGTAGCAAGTATGCTGTTCTTAGTGTTAAAATCACTTTAAGAGGATTGTTTCATCTGGTCACAGACTGACCAAATACCTCCAAAGGCAGTCGGTTTTACTGGATCAGCATCATGAATGTATAGAGAACTGTACCCTTAGGCCTGGCTTGTGCAATTGGTTTGGGGACTTAAGAAGGTCTAAGATTTGTAAATGAAGAGTAAACTGTGTAACTGTGGCAAAGCTGAAGCTTATTTTCATAGGATTACAAATTGGATCCGTGAATCCTTTAAATCCACCTCACTGTATCCATTTCAATGAATGAAGAAAGCCATTCTATTAAATTGCTAATGACTAATCTATTGTAAAGTCAAAATATTACAACAAATCAGAAAGAAATAATTTAAAGTCATTTCATATATTAAAGAAGTAATTTTAAGTTGTTTCATATATTAAAGGCTTCTAATTGAATAATACTTTTCCAAAAGTTTTAAGAGGTCATATTATGTAATCTCTCTTAATTGATTTACTTAATTTAGCAGCCAAAATTTCTCACAGGAGTTAGTTTTAAAGTACACAATGAAAAATATTAATGAAAAAAAGGGTATTGTGCTGTATCCCTGCAGTAGCACTTTATATTAAGTGACATTAATTGCTTAATAATTGCAATATAAGTCGCAATTGGTGTATAAAGACACAGCAGTATTCCCATTTCTCATAATTCAATTCTCAATAAATACAATCTGTTTACAACTTCTGTATTTCTGTATAATATCCTGAATGTGCCTATGTTATTGTGAATGCCCCGTTGATTCATCTCTAGTAACATAATTTTAATTTAAAACCATAATATAGCAGGTCCAACCAGCTCTGCTAGCCTTGAGTATGCCAGGATGTCCATGTTAAAAAACTCTTTTATAGAAATTCATAACCAGTCTGTAAAACTGTGCTTCAGCTCGAAACCTGGCATGTGTTAGGGAGAAATGTTTTTCACAGAATTTCAGCAAACATGATTTATCTATTTCATGCAAAAAAAAAGTGTAACTAAAGAGATTGGACTTACCATTGCTGTAAAGAATGCAGAATCATAAGTGCAGTCTGGCATAACTAATTTTTGTCACTATGTCTTTACAGTTTATTAACCCAGCACTGCCAAGTCCACCACTAAACCATTTTCCTAAGCACCACATCTGCACATCTTTTAAATTTTTTAAGTTGCCCACTTTCCCTGAGCAGCCTGTTCCAATACTTGGCTGTCCTTTCAGTGAAGAAATTTTTCCTAATATCCAGTCTCAGCATCTCCTGCTGCAACTTGAGGCTGTTCCCTCACACTAAGCTTGTTGCTTAGGAGAAGAGATTGATTCCCACCCATGTACAACCTCCTTTCCAGTAGCTGTAGAGAGGATAAGGTTCTGACCTCAGTCTTTTCTCCAGATTGAACAATTTTAGGTTCCTCAGCCACTACTCATAAGACTTGTGCTCCAGACCCTTCGCCAACTTTGTTACAAGGAGACTATTTGTCATTTAACAGGCATTAAGTATTTTCTGAGAAGCAGTTCTCTCACAGGACTCTTTTCTTTATGTGTATTTTTCCTTAGAATTTTTATTCAGACTAGCTCAATAATTTGCACAACAAATGTCTCACAGACAAAATTACACATCAGCTCTCCATCCATCACAGGCTCACTCCATGTTTCAGCTCAATTTTCATCTATTTGCACTTAAAGAAAAAAAACTATTAGTTAGGATGACATTCTCCTTAAATGTCTAAATAGGAATTTTATTTTCACATCTTTTTATTTTTTTTATTTTATTTATTTTATTTTTAATTTTTGTCAAAAGACATAAACATATACAAACACTTAATTCTTAACATCCATGTCTGTAAAAATATCTTTCTTTTACAACACCTCAATAGACAAATGACAACTATTTATTTCTCATTTATTTTCCTGTAACAATGGCCTGTGTAGATTTTTCTCTTTTTAATTCCTTTAAAGCAGTTTGGATTTGTAACCCTAAGAAGACAATAATACCATTTCAGATAATTTCAGCTGGTAGAAAAATTTTAGGCATGGGTGTTTTCTTTTTCCATTGGGGTTTGTAGAGTTGTAGTTATGGGGATCTTTGAAAGCATGAAACAACATTTTAGATTTCAAATCTGTTCCTCTAGTTCCCACGTTCTTTAACTTCCATCATTTAAGTTAAAAGCATCAAAAGAAGTGATGTGAAATAAGACAGTAAGTGCATAGGGTAAAGAAAGTGAAATATACAGTCAGATAGAGAAGTTTATCCTGAAAAATTTTGTAACAAACCATTGTATTGAATTCAACTCCTAAAAGATTAGTGCTATAGAATACAATCAAAAGGATATTCAACTTCTATTATCTGTATTTTTATCAGAATAATCACAAAGTGAGACCACCTCAATATCAGTTTTTGGTAGCATAATTACTATAAACTTGATTTTAAAGTATTTTTAAAGTATTTTGATAAGATGCATAAGTACTAAGTTAATTATGAATTTGACACTAAAAACAGCACTAACAATTCAATTAGTAATGGTGAGATTTGCAAATTAAACTTTGGAAAATATGAACTTGTAATAATTTTGTTACCTTTTCACTTTGTTATGAATGGTATTTAATTTCATGATATAGATATAATTTCATAATGTAAGTGGTATTATGTAAATAATTGTTGCTATTAATAAAGCAGGTAGGATTGAATTCTATGTTTTAAATTAAATTATATTCATGAGTCTATTAAAGAATATAATTTACAGAAAAGAAACAACACTAAAGCAAGGATGCTTTTGGAATTATTTCCTTCTTCCTTAAGAACTGTGAAATTCATGTCACAAGTCACCAACTTAAGTAATTCCTGTTCATGGAATTTATTGGGCCAAGGCAAAAATGCTGACGTCAATGGATGAATTTCTTTAATGTGCTTTTAGGTGAACTTTGAATTTCCAACACATGTATTTCTACTTTAAATGTGTTTACAAGTGTTCTGTTTTGTGTTTCCAAGTACTCTTCTGTGTTAGAGAAGTTCTAAGTTAATAGTTTGAACTAGATATTGCATAATGTTTTACATTCTGAAGTTCAAAATTTTGCTCATATATTTTTACAGTCTTTACATTCAAACATGCCAATATGTCAAATTATTTGAATGAGGTGAGAGAGATTTAAAAATGTTTCATTAATTTTTCTCACTTGCTATATTTCTCTCAGAAGTCCTTTTGTCTGCATATGAAAACACAAATGGATAAATATCGGTATTTGGTATTATCTACTGCAAGGGCATTGAGCAAAAAAAGTCTGTTATCAGTTTCTTTCCTTTATCTTACTAATTATTTACCTTTATACAATAAGAAAATTTATCTGAACTTCAAAGAGACTTTGCTAAATAGAATTCACTACAGCTATCCTCATAATTGATGACATTGATTGACTGAGAAAAGAAATCCAGTACAAACTTATGTTACATGATTTAAGAAAAAATTACGCCACAAGTGAAACTAAGAACTCTATATTTCATTCAGCGGGGAAGTCTGAAAGAAAGATGGCATGCAAGGCACACCTCAAGGCTTTTTGATCATAGTCAAGAAAATAAAATGTTTCAGTAAGGGAAGGTTAGTTTGGTAGTATGACAGATCACAGGATTCAAGGTTTTGGGAGGATTTTAGCATTCAGAATAAGCACAGACCAAATCTACTACAAAATGCCCAGAAGTAATAAAAAGAGAATATTCATGTATCAATATAATTCCAGTTTTTAATCAATATGGATGACTCAAAGGGCAATGCTGATACATGAAGGAATGGATATAAGGTGGTTTTGAATACTAAAACTGAGTATTAAAATAATTTGTCTTGTGATTCAGGTAAAGTATTTTATCCTAAATCAGAGAAGTCAGATTCTGGTACAGTGATACTGTAGGAAAAAAGATTCTTAATTGCTTAACTATGAAAAGAATTCTATTATGTTACTATTTTTGCTAGCAAGATATTGCTTTTTTCGGCTCCATGTCCTTTCAGTCTTAAATGTTGAAGATTTAAAAATTCATACAGATTCCTATGACTGTCTACCAAGGTCAGGGTTTGGGATAGATTTTTTAAACATCACCACCACTGATTGGAAGAAAGTTTTTAGGTATCCAAGTGGACTGTTTTCTTCATCTTATGAAGATCTAGAATAGCTGCCTCCCCTGTATGGTACTCTGAAATACTTTATTGTTTCTGGACTAGAATGATTTCTGGAAATTCCTTCAAAGAGCTATTAATGGATTCCTTTTTTGGGACACTGACAATACACTAGAATTTTTCATGATACTCAATTTCTTTGGATAGTAGTGTTGGAGACAAGAATAAAACAGATTCTGTGATGAATTGTTGAACAACATTGTACTAAACAAGAGATGATGTGACAGTTCTGGCCCTCTCTGTCAGACTCTCCTTTGCCAGTTGGACAATGTCAGTGTTCCAGCTCCACTTACTCTATTTTTATGAATTTCTTGAAATGTTTGAATTTGTTATCTTCCTTGACATCACCTTTAATAAGCTTTAATATGAACCTTGGTTTAATTTATAATGTAGGAAAGCAGTGATATATTGCTAGGGCTTTCCTAAGTATGCACCATGATGTCTTTCTTGATCTTCTGGAGCTTTCACTATTCAATTGTGTCAACTGATACTATTTTCCTAGTTCAGAGAATCTAGCCATTGGAAGATCTGGCAGTTTGTCCTTTGCAAATGGAAAGAAATGAAGACAATTTCTCTCTTATTCTCTGCTTTTGAGATGGCATAGTTTTATGACTTCATAGGTCTTATTTCTATATTGTAGCTATTAAGGAGTCAGATGGTGATATTCAAGCTGCTTTTAAGTAAGGAAAAATTTGCCTTTAGTTAATTTTTTAGGATTGTCTTGGTTTTATTTTTTTAGTACCTTTTTATTTTACTATTCCTGATACTCTTTCTTTGAAGGTTTTTCTCTCTGTAGCTACCAAGAAGAATCACAGAACCACAGAATCATTTAGTTTGTAAAAGATCTCTGACATTAAGTCCAATTTCTGACTCATCACCACCTTGGCAGCTAGTCATCAGCACTAAGTGATGCATCCAGTTTTTTCTTGAGCACCTCTATGGATGGCAACACCATCATCTCCCTGGGCAGTCCATTCCAGTGTTTAACAAAACTTTCAATGAGGAAATTCCTCCTGATGTTTACCTGAACCTCCCTGGGTGCAGCTTGAGGCAATGTCTTCTTGCCCTCTCACTTTTTGCCTGGGAGAAGAGGATGACTCCCTCCTGGCTAGAGCCTCCTTCCATGTAGTTGTAGGGAGTGATCAGGTCCTCCCTGAGCCTCCTTCCCCCCAGGCTAAACAACCCCAGATCCCTCAGCTGTTCATCATATGCTGAAAATTTTCTCTTGTCTTTTACCTCCTTTTTCTGTTAGGTATTTTTAATTGGAAATTTGTATGATCCTTCAAGACAGAATTGGTTATATCTGATTATTTAAGTCACATAACTGTGAAAGTTATAAAAACACAAGAAGGCTTTCAAAGTATCACATGACTTTTGGACATGTGATCTCTTAATGAAATTTTTAGAAGTACAAAATGGTGGAAGTGAATGTTGGCTGAGCAGGTCTCTAGTTTTTTAATTTTCAGACTATGACTGTGACTTTGAAATACAGTGGCCGTAGCAACAGACAGTGTGTCTTTTCCTTTTGTCTAAAACTGTCTACATTGTATAAAAGCGTTGTGTAAAAAAGAAGTAACAGGATCACCTTCTGTGTTGAACTGTGCTGCCTGCCTATTTACACAGTGAAAAATAGACAATTGACACTAAGTACATCCATTCCATGACTATTTCTTTTTACTTTCAGAGGCATACACATTTGACCTGTACCCTTTTCATCTGATCATACAGAAAGGACATTTCTGTGAACCACTCTGGCAAATGAAGCTGACCTTAATCTTATCCTGGGTTTCTTTACCTTTAATATCTTATCCTTGTGACAACCTTCTTCTGCTTCAGGTACCTCTTCAAGACACAACACTTAGGAAATGAAGAAAATTCAGCCAAATAACTTACAAGCATGAAATGCACTGTGGTCATTGGTACTGAGCAATGCTAAGTGGAAAAATATTGTCCTTTTTTTAATGTGTCTTGTACATCAAAATATTATGGGAATGCTTAATTACCATAATGTTAATTCAATTCTTTCCAAATAAAAATGATTGAGTTTCTGCATTGGTCTAAATCTGATAGCAATTCCAGATTTAATGAATCAACATGTTCTAAAGTAAAAAGAAATGTGGTAAACAACCTCCACTCATTTCTGCCTCTGATTTGTCTCATTATGTCTGTTGTCCTATCTTTTTTACTTTCTCCTAACCTGCATATTCAGGACTTCTAATGTTTTTTCCTGACAGAAATTTGGAAGGCTGCTTTTTACTATTTTTGTGCAGTACCTGCAATAATGGGCTTTACAATATTTAGATTATTTAAGTATTTCAGCAATAAAAAAGGGTAGGTAAATACCAAGGTATGTGACTTAAAATAACCTAAAAGAGATTTCAGAGCCTAAAACAATTCAAGGAAACAAAACCAGTCATCATATTTGTTAGGTATAATCTTGAAGAAAGGCAATAAAATTTATCTTTCTTAACAGGACAGGATGACTGCCAGCCTGAAAAATGAGCTTAGCAGTAAGATAGCTATCATCCATTTGAACTTGTTTTTCTTATAAGGATAGATCAGCTGAAATCATCTACTCACCACTGCAGTCACCTTCTGCAGACACTTCTGCACATAGCACTAGATGTATAAAAAGATTCAGGTAGAATGTCTGTTTACACATTGAATTTTTAAGAAGAAATTCTGTGAAAGATGGATCAGATCTGAAGAATCTGTCTAGGTTTCGTAGATATTTAGAGATGATATGTTCATTTAGGATTAGGACACAGGAATGCACAATTTATGAACAGATCCTGCTATTAAATCCTCCCATCTAGGTTTATATAGCAAAGAGAAATGGAGAAAGCTACTGATAATGAGCTACTACATGTTTTATAACAGTATTAATAAATATTTCAGAATATGACAAAAGTATATTATTCCAGTTTAAATAATACCTTACAAATCAGTCATTGTCAGCTGTGAGAAGTGATTTGTGAAAATAATGGCTTGCAAAATAAAGAAAATCAACATACCTAAATCATCGGGCTAAGAAAGAGATTAGATGTAGTTTTGTTAGTAATGTGCTTGCAACAGATTGATTGCTAGTGATTTAGATAAATGTGTGAATTGTTGAAAAGAGCAAAGGAATCACCAATGTTCCTGTTCCAGGGATATTATGAATGGCACTTTATTTGGTCATAAGATGGATTCTTGTTGCTATATCTCTGAAAATTCTTATGAGCATGGCAAAACTTGTACAAGCCATCTGTTTTTCTGAACTTTGGCCATTGTTCTCTTCTTCTACAGCAGTTCAATTTTAAACAGTTACTATGTCAATAGCAGGGACATCAAGGTCATTAATTTACTTATGTTTAGATTATTCTGGGCTGATAATTGTAATAAACAACATATGAAACATGTTATCCTCAATCAGAAGGAAAATTACTGGTAATCAAAATGACAAAAAGAATTTGATCTTTTTTGTGGGGAAAAAGACAACAGTTCATACTTAAATGGTTTTACCATATGAACATTTCTTTTATGTTGAATGTTATATGTGTTGTGCCATTAAACATTAATGGGTGGTGACAATCTCATAATACATACTTTATGCTCTTGCTCAACTTTAAACTCCTGCCACATGCCTTATGTTAGATAATTACTTTCTAAAATGAACTTTTCATTCATAGTGTATGTGTTCTTTTCTTTGCACAGATGCCTTAAATTCCTTTGTTGTTTCCTTGGACATTTTTTCCCTCAGTTGTCCATAAGTTTATTCTTCTTTGCCTCATTGCTGAAGCAATGCTCTCAACTATTTCATGTCTCACCATGTAAAAATGAAAGGATAATACACAGGTGTCTTGGTACAGTACTTGAGTATCTGTTCACGTGAGTATGAGCACAGTTTTATTCTACCTTGAGGCCTCTTGTTGACATTCAATGGCGCAGAAAAAATATTCCAAAAGCAAAAAAATCCCAATAGTGGCAACAACCACACAACTTTGAACGGGTTTTGGAAGACTCAGATCTTCCCCCACTCCTCAGCCCTTTTTAATAGATTTCTAGAGAAGACCACATATTAGCATGATTAATTGAAAAACCAGGGATGAATTGACAGCTCAGAGTAAAATTCAATATTTTTATGAACTGGAGATTAATTCAAACTGTTCATTTAGAAAGCGAACAATGCTTAGAAATTCTAGTTGGCATTTATATCATTAATAATAATTGTATCTATTCCATCTGTCTCTTCTTGTGGCTAATGGGCTTTTATCACTGCAGATGTGTCCCATTGATACATGCTGTCAGCCAAACAAAAGCAAAACAGGAGATAATGAAAGAATGCACATTTTACAGCTGGAAGAGAGGCTACTGTATGGACCAAGTGTTTTTTCTCTTAAAATCTATGTATGGCTAATTATATCTCAAAGCTGAGGAGAACTGTGTTATATCTAAGATCTACAGGAATCAAATTATGTTTTATTTACATATTTTTTATTATCTTCCTAATTTTGTACACATGTATTTTAAACTAGTGGCTACAATTTCTATTGCATTAGATTTTCACTGTTTCAGTCAAAACTTGGTTAATGCCAAGCAAAGCATGGCTAATTCCCTTTTTGAAAGTCAATTAGCATAGAGAGAAATCTGAAAATCTATTTATGACTTAAATGATTGTTATGAAAATATTTTTTGTATTTGTGTTACTTTTTTTGTAACACATAGTATCAGGCACAGATACGATTTCAAAACTCTGCAACGTTAAAAGTAAGTTATAATTAAAACAGAATACCATGTGAGAATATCTGGAAGGTTGACATGGTTTTACTGATGAGATAATGGTAGGGCATAATTTCATTCAAGTGACTCTGAATTATTATGTAAAATAGCTCCCTTCCCCAGTGAATACCTCTGCTTTTCCAACTCAAAAACTTCAGGCCATACACACAGTTGCTGGGTTTCTTGTGTAGGCTTAGCTTGAGAGCTTCCAAAATGAAAACTACCCCTTTATGGGGGGGTTTCTGATGATAAAATGGTGTAAAAACTGAGAGATGGGTTATGTGGCATTATGAATTCCAAAACTGAAGGTGACTTAAATGTCCAATCTCACTGATTTAAATAAGATATCTATATCTGTAAAAATTTGAAAGCGCCTACAGTATTTTCCAGCTTCATCTTGTAGAACTGTGGACTAGAAAAGAGTTTTAGTAAAACAGAAGCAACTGTGTTTTCTGGAGTGGTTTTGTGTGTAAGAAATTGCGTATAAATTAAATGCAGTAATTTTTTTAAAATTTGCTTGAGCATAACCACATGAGTATTTTTAAAGAGACTAAATTAAAATGCTCCATTCTTGAAATACTTATAATGTTATTATAATAAAGTGAAATATGCTAATCCAGGTTTTAGTTCAATAGTAATGGTAGCAATTCAATGATGGCATCTAAAGAAGTAATGAGTGTTAATCAAAGTAAATGATAGAGGAATTCTTAAATCCATTTTAAAAGGATTTTAAGTGATTCTTAAAACACTGCAGTACATTTCAGAAATTAAATTGCTCAAAGTAATAACTCAAGTTTTTACAGTCAGTCCATTGCACTCTGATTTTTCTTTTCCATGGAGTCTGAGTTTCACTGAATATCAGTTTGATTGGGATCTACATTTAGTGAAGGCCACTTGGTTAGCTAGCACTAGAGACTCTACCAATCAAGCTGACATTGCTCAGGCAGAAACTCTACATACTGTGGAAGGATATAAAGTCCCTGTGGTGCATATGGTGAATGTGTTAGAGAAGGTAGTTTGTATTAGTCCTGC
Organism: Notiomystis cincta; assembly: GCA_013398075.1. Lineage (NCBI taxonomy): Eukaryota > Metazoa > Chordata > Aves > Passeriformes > Notiomystidae > Notiomystis > Notiomystis cincta. The sequence continues at coordinate 48,352 of VZRX01009972.1, forward strand.
CTCAAGCAAAGGCAAACCCATCCTTGGGATTGTTTTTTCTTAAGGACTTGGCTGATAATGGGGAAACACAATGTGTACCTCAAGGGCCAATTTGATTTTTGGGTGAGAAGAATCTATAATGTTGAATTGCATATGTAATATTGGTTGCTGGATGACATTGCCTCTGTGTGTCATGACTGCCATGGACACAGAGTCTGTGAGTGTTGACTGCTCCAGACACACCAGTCGTGAGCTCCTGATGCAGCTTGTAATCAGCTGACACACCAGCTCTCCAGATCTGAAAGATCCAGGGATAGAACTCAGAGTAATGGACTAAATGAACTCAACAGACATCTTGGGGGGAATGGCCAAGGACTACTGCAATTGCACTGGCACTTACGTATATGAGTGTATGTGCATTTTATATGTATATATATATGTATACAGTAGTTGGAAGGCATAGGATTCTGGGCATGACATAGACAGTAAAATATAAGGGGTGGCTAATGTCCTGGCTGCAGGAAGGGACAGAGCTTAGTTTACCTGGAGTTTAATTAATAGTTGGTGCTAAACCACCACAAATACTTACAAAGTTAAATTTAATCTAAAACTAGCAGTTTTAGTACATCGTTATTTTATATAAATTATCATATAAAATCATATTGGCTGCTGTATGTAATTCTGCTTTTTCACCTTTGATCACAGATAGAATTAAGAAATAAGGGAAAATAAAATTAATTTTTTGAAACAAATATTTTCAATAGCTTTTCCTAAGTACTGGTGTTTCGTTTTTTCCTCAAAGTAATTTTCCATTTTATACCTTGAATATTTTCCTTAAAAACCAGATGCTCCTCCTTCACAGCAAGTTCCATTGAGTCTCAAAACTTTAAGCATCTTGTTCAGCACAAGTTGAAAGCTGCAGCAGAGTCTAGTGTAGCTGCTGTATGAAAGAGATAAAGAGATTATCTGAAAAAATGTAAGACCTGGCTTAGCTGATTGTTGGGTGTCATCCCATAGCTGTTTTGCTTGCCATTCTCCATCCCAAATAAGAACATAGAAAGTTAGTGGAAACATAAAAGTATCTGAAAGATAAAGGAAAAGTATGTTGAAAGTTTTAAGTGAATCTAATGCAAATGATGAAGCATGCTTTTGTCAAACAAAATGCTGAAGCAACTGCATGTATCTCTAGTGAGTATCTCTAAGTCTGTGAGGATGGAGGCTTTGTTCTCATACTAAAGAAAGCTTATTCTTTTGAACTTAATATATTCTTCCTATTGAAATGACTGACTTTTTCAAACAGATTAATAAAATTCTTCCCTAGCATAAAGAAATATTGATTGATAAAGGACTTGTATAAAAATGCATTTTTTCACTGAAAATATCGAATGTGGGCTGTAAAGAAAATACAATCTTATTCATCCCAAATAAAAATGAAATTGATTGTCTCAGTCAATATTTATAAGTAGTAACATGTCATTTAACTATTTCATGGTCTGAGGGGCTGTGTTTGTTTTCTTTTAAACATGAAATATTGTAAATATACTTGCTTATTTTCTACAAATTTACCTATTGATGTATTTTTCATCTTTTTAGTAAAATGGCCACTTCACTTTTTTCTTCCGATATTTTAGACTCTAAGCAAAAAGGACTTAATTATTTCTTAACTGGTTAATGCAGCATTTAACTTCTGGATATCTCGACCCTAAAGCAGAATTCAGATTCCTAGGGCAAAAATTGTGTTCCCTGTAGTGTGTGAGTAGAGTGAGTATTTAGCTCTTCTAGCAAGCAGAGCAGAAAACAATGAAGAACTAAACACCAGGAACTCTAANTATGGTGAATGTGTTAGAGAAGGTAGTTTGTATTAGTCCTGCCTCAAGCAAAGGCAAACCCATCCTTGGGATTGTTTTTTCTTAAGGACTTGGCTGATAATGGGGAAACACAATGTGTACCTCAAGGGCCAATTTGATTTTTGGGTGAGAAGAATCTATAATGTTGAATTGCATATGTAATATTGGTTGCTGGATGACATTGCCTCTGTGTGTCATGACTGCCATGGACACAGAGTCTGTGAGTGTTGACTGCTCCAGACACACCAGTCGTGAGCTCCTGATGCAGCTTGTAATCAGCTGACACACCAGCTCTCCAGATCTGAAAGATCCAGGGATAGAACTCAGAGTAATGGACTAAATGAACTCAACAGACATCTTGGGGGGAATGGCCAAGGACTACTGCAATTGCACTGGCACTTACGTATATGAGTGTATGTGCATTTTATATGTATATATATATGTATACAGTAGTTGGAAGGCATAGGATTCTGGGCATGACATAGACAGTAAAATATAAGGGGTGGCTAATGTCCTGGCTGCAGGAAGGGACAGAGCTTAGTTTACCTGGAGTTTAATTAATAGTTGGTGCTAAACCACCACAAATACTTACAAAGTTAAATTTAATCTAAAACTAGCAGTTTTAGTACATCGTTATTTTATATAAATTATCATATAAAATCATATTGGCTGCTGTATGTAATTCTGCTTTTTCACCTTTGATCACAGATAGAATTAAGAAATAAGGGAAAATAAAATTAATTTTTTGAAACAAATATTTTCAATAGCTTTTCCTAAGTACTGGTGTTTCGTTTTTTCCTCAAAGTAATTTTCCATTTTATACCTTGAATATTTTCCTTAAAAACCAGATGCTCCTCCTTCACAGCAAGTTCCATTGAGTCTCAAAACTTTAAGCATCTTGTTCAGCACAAGTTGAAAGCTGCAGCAGAGTCTAGTGTAGCTGCTGTATGAAAGAGATAAAGAGATTATCTGAAAAAATGTAAGACCTGGCTTAGCTGATTGTTGGGTGTCATCCCATAGCTGTTTTGCTTGCCATTCTCCATCCCAAATAAGAACATAGAAAGTTAGTGGAAACATAAAAGTATCTGAAAGATAAAGGAAAAGTATGTTGAAAGTTTTAAGTGAATCTAATGCAAATGATGAAGCATGCTTTTGTCAAACAAAATGCTGAAGCAACTGCATGTATCTCTAGTGAGTATCTCTAAGTCTGTGAGGATGGAGGCTTTGTTCTCATACTAAAGAAAGCTTATTCTTTTGAACTTAATATATTCTTCCTATTGAAATGACTGACTTTTTCAAACAGATTAATAAAATTCTTCCCTAGCATAAAGAAATATTGATTGATAAAGGACTTGTATAAAAATGCATTTTTTCACTGAAAATATCGAATGTGGGCTGTAAAGAAAATACAATCTTATTCATCCCAAATAAAAATGAAATTGATTGTCTCAGTCAATATTTATAAGTAGTAACATGTCATTTAACTATTTCATGGTCTGAGGGGCTGTGTTTGTTTTCTTTTAAACATGAAATATTGTAAATATACTTGCTTATTTTCTACAAATTTACCTATTGATGTATTTTTCATCTTTTTAGTAAAATGGCCACTTCACTTTTTTCTTCCGATATTTTAGACTCTAAGCAAAAAGGACTTAATTATTTCTTAACTGGTTAATGCAGCATTTAACTTCTGGATATCTCGACCCTAAAGCAGAATTCAGATTCCTAGGGCAAAAATTGTGTTCCCTGTAGTGTGTGAGTAGAGTGAGTATTTAGCTCTTCTAGCAAGCAGAGCAGAAAACAATGAAGAACTAAACACCAGGAACTCTAAAAAAGAGGTCTGCCTGAGATAAATGTCCTGAAATTATCTTCTCAGAATAGATAGGTAAATCTCTTATTTCAAACAGAGGAGAAAGTTCTCTCAGCATTTGAAATGTGTTCAGTGACAGTGGTAGCAGCGAGAGCATGCTATCTTTGATTCCTACATTAATAATTTTAGTATGTGGAAATGCGAGCAAAATTGTTTCATCTTCAGTTTAGTAGGTATAAAACTAGAGAAAATCTATCATACTTCCAGATATGAAGATGATTAAGGATTTGAAGCATATGGGAATAGGCTGAGAGAGCTGGACTTGTTTGTATTGGAAAAGAGAAAGCTCAGGGGAATCTTTTCAATTTAAATACCTGATGGGTGGTAGTAAAGAAATTCCAGTAAATTGCAGAAAATTCCAAATAAAAATAAGAAAAAGAAAATTACTGCTAGGGTGATAAAGCACTGAAACAGATTGTTCAGGAAGGTTATGGAGTCTACATCTTTGAAGGTATTCAGAAGCCATCTGGATTTGGTCTTGAGTGACCAGCTCTACATGGTCCTGCTTGTGCAGGCTAGTTGGGCAAGGTGACCTACATACCTACCTTAGCAATTCTGTGATTCTGTTACTCTGTAATTAAATAAAACAGAACACTGAGCTCAGTAAACACTCTCACTCTGGGCTTCCTCTGGAGTATCGGTGCTTACTTTGTTGTAAAGAAATAAGAGTGTGCTGGTTTAGCATACTAAGCTTGCAAAGCTACGTTGATAAAACATTATTTATTGAAGATGTAAAACATAAACTGACTCCAAAACAGACCAGTCTCCATTCCCAGGACAGTGAGTGCACACAATAAATGCTTATGATTTCTTAAGAAAATGGCTAATGTTTCATCTAAATGCTGGTTTGATGTCTGATCCAAAACACAAAGTTCAGAGCTTTGTAAATTTGCAAAATATCATGTTCTGAGCATATTGAGCATTCTTGGCATTTGGGGAACAAAAAAGTGTATGACTGGAAAAAGCTGTCAGAGTGAAAACTGTCCTTTTGTTGTCTGTGGACAGAACTAAGATTTGATCTTTCATCTGAAATGAGGGATTTGATTAGATTGATGAATTTTTAATTATCATTTCAATCAGACTTATGTGAAAAATTGCAAATCTTGGGATACTTTTCATCCTAATACTGCACATTTTATTAAATGCAAGATATAACAATTTTACTCATAAGATGCAGGTAAATTTTTGTCTGGAAAATAAATCTGTATGTTTTTGTCGTTTCTCTCACTGTTCCTTGGTTTGCATAGGTAAGTCTTGTGTAATCTTACTGAGGCTCAGTAGAGGTGAAGGGTCACCTTCTTTAAGGCAGTGCTCTACCTAATGCATCCAAAATGCTTTTGTCCTCTGCCACAACACACAGCCGACTTATGTTCAGCCTGTGCTCCCCTGGAATACCCCAGGCCTTTTTGTTCTACTGGTGTTGGGAACACCTATTGAACACCAGTGCTGCTGAGTATTTTTGTCACATCTGAAGTCCTCTACTACTCTGTGTTCAGACATTTTTACGAGAATCCTGGACTTTTCCCTAGAAACTGAGTGTTACAGGTGGGACTTTCCAAAAAGTCACTTCCGTGTTAAATTAACAATTTACTGGTGTGAGGATTTATTACCATTAGATGGTGAGGATTTTTGAGAAATACATTGCTTGAGACTGTAACCATTTGTTAGCAGGAAGACTGGGTGTTCTAGTGTTTCCTGTGGGTTTAGTAACCATCAATGAATTTCCCATCCACTGGTCTTCTTTTGGATACATCTGAAGTTTTATCATCCACAGTATGCTATGAGAGAATTCCAAAGCATAGCTGGAAGCTGTATGAGTCACTTTTCTTTTTGGTTGTTTTTGTCTTGAACCTGCCGTATTTCATTCGAGATCTCTTTTTAAACTGACAAGACAGCAAATGAGTTGGGTTTTAACAGTTTATATTTTACAGATGTTTCTCACTGTTTCCTAAAGCCCTGAGTCATCTCTTTAGACTTAAGCCTCCTACATTATTACTCACTCTTCTCCTGTATGGAATATTGAACATGGTATGCAATATAGAGTCATATAATAGTATGAGTTGGAAAGAACTTTTAAAAAATCACCTGTACCGACCTCCCTGTCCTGAAGGGGCATCTTCAACTTGATCAGATTGCTTAGAGCATTATTCATACCCAGAATACATAAATAATGCATTTAGGAAATCTTCATTCATGGCTTGTTTCTTCAAGAGATGGTGCTATTTTTGAATTTGAAACCAAGTTCTTGGACGTAAAAATGTCAGTTTCTTCTCAGTGAAGATTAACTATGTTCATTAGCATATCTTTCTGAAACTGATTTGAAACAAGAATTATACCATATACTTTGGTACATGTTAGTTTGTTAGTCTTGAGGAGGATTCAGTTTCCCTATGTGGTAATTACTGAGGATGTAGTGTATTTGCAGGGAATGTTAATGTACACTGAGAAATGGGGGACATGATCTTCTGGAAAAAGATACAGATTCTGAGATATTTGTACTATGTTTCCTAAGAGTTCTCACAAGATGTGAGGATTCATCTGAATTCTTGAGAACTGGATGGTATTTGAAAATGTATGTTGTTTCTTCAAATCCTATCAATAACTTTGTTCCATTTTATCCTTAATCCACCTCAGTGAAAATATCCCAAAAGTCCTTCAATGAGAAAGTTATTATCCATCTAGAACTTAACTTCTAAATACCAAATATAGATCTCTATTTTCAACGCAAGAGAGAAAAATGACCTGAAACAGCCTTTGGTATACTTCCATATGGCACAAACCCTTAGTATTTCTTCTGGCTTTTTTCAGTATATAGAGCATGTCTGAACTTCATGCTCCAGGAAATACAGGCTGTGTAATAGTTTAATTTAGGCTAGAATAATTTAGAACACTGTCAAGACCAAAATGAACACAGATTTTATCAGATTGAAAGAGCTGAAGTCTTTGTCTTCATTAATGATGTACCTTCCTTGAACAAAGCTTAGACAGGTTTTCACCTTATAACTTCAGTGTTTTCTTCATTATTTAGAAAATTACATATATATGTATATAATAAGGACTGTTATATATATATAGATCTCAAATTATTTCTACCAGTTGACATATTGTAGCTACTACAACTGTACTCTTTGAAGACTGAAACATGACAAAAATGTGCATTTGCAAAGTTATATAAAAGGAATCTAGGACAAGATATCAGAGTTTTTTTGGTGTTAAGTCAATAAAGTTTGGGTTTGTAGCACTGGGAAAGCCTTTAACACTGGTGTGTGAAGAAAGTGAAATATGGGATGCAGAGGTACTGAAACCCAAAGGTTTCTATTGTCATCAAAGACTGGTTGATGGCACCCTTATGTAACAAACTCCTGGTTTCTTCTTTTTAAGAAGACCTATGGCGTTCTTCTTAAAAAATGGTTTTCAAGTGGAAAGTAAATTACTCTGCCACAATCACAGAATGATTAGAATAGGGTATGCTGTTCCTTTTCAGTCTTCCTGAATATTACCTTTCCAGAACAGCTTTCACATAATTTGAGATATCATATATGAAAACCAAAAAAATTACCTTTGTTTTTGCCTTCCTGCCTGCCCATACTACAGGAAAGCTCAGGCAGTTGGAGATACATCTTACAGCAGACGTGGGCTCCCTGGGGCCTGTAGACATCTCTATGTTCTTACTGGTGCTCAGAATCTGGCATAAGGCAGGTCCAAAACATGGGCAGGATGTTTAATTGGCACACACAAAGTGCATTACTTACCATTACACTATTCTGTGACTCATTTACTCCCCTTCTTTTGGGAGGAACATTAAAGGAAAGCAGCAGCAGAGCTTTCCAGTGCAGTTGAGGGCTGATGAAGGTTGAAAGCCTAGAAATGTATCATAAGGTTAAGTAACTCTGTGCTTGCTGCCAAAGCCCTAGGGTTGGAGGGTTTTTTGTCTGTATTTGGATAATTAAAAATGCAAAATTACTTTTTTTTCTTTTTTTTTTTTTAAACATTAGGAGGAAATGGCCTCTTTTCCCTTATTTTATTTCTCAAAAGTTGTTGAAAAAGATGTGGCCAGACAGCTACTTTGCTCTATGACTGAACAAATTATGTCTGGAATGTAAATCAAATATAAAATATTCTTCTTCTAACCAGCAAAATATTTGATAAAATTGTGCAACTGTGAAAAAGCAAAGCTAGAAATGGAAACTATTCTGAATCATTAGATCATTATCCATAATGCAAAAGATGCCTCTTAAACTGTAGAAGAGACTATACAGAGAAATAAGTCTTAGAGAAAAAAGAGGGCAAGTATTGTAGGGCCATAAAGCTGTTTTATTTAAATTACTTATCCAATGAGAGTAAAAGAGGGACAGTACTTAACAGCAAAAGAAAACAAGAAAAAAAATCAAAAAAGCCCAACAACATCATAGTATTTTAAAAGCAGATAAACTTACAATTTAATTTATATGTAATAGTACAAAAATGTATTTTGTCTTCACTGAAGGCATTGGGTCCATAAGAAAGCATGCTCTTTTGCTCATGCCTGACTATTATTAAATACATTTCAACTTACAAAATGTTAGCTTCTTCACAGCAAAAGATTTTACCATTTAGTTAAAGTAAAATTGGTTTAAGAAATGAGCTGCCAGTTCAAAGTTGCTTATTCAAAGCAACTGATCAAAAATGTCCTTTCCAAGAAAGGAAATGAAAGTGACTTTTTTCCCCCTAATACATATATGAGTCCACTATTTAACTGTTCCAGTAATACGAACGGAGAATTGGACTTAGCTTCTCTCAGAGGAACAGCAGTCAGCAAAAGCTTCTTAGTCCTCTTAGCCTGAGGAATGTGTGTCTCTAACAGATTGCCAGAAAAGATTAACTGCTGCAGGTAGCACAGCTGCTGGTTCAAACAATTTTGATCTTTTTATATCTTGTGCTCATTCTGTTTCCATGTGGAATTGGTCTGCTTGTTATGGAGAGCCGCAGGTAGCACAGCTGCTGGTTCAAACAATTTTGATCTTTTTATATCTTGTGCTCATTCTGTTTCCATGTGGAATTGGTCTGCTTGTTATGGAGAGCCGCAGGTAGCACAGCTGCTGGTTCAAACAATTTTGATCTTTTTATATCTTGTGCTCATTCTGTTTCCATGTGGAATTGGTCTGCTTGTTATGGAGAGCCGCAGGTAGCACAGCTGCTGGTTCAAACAATTTTGATCTTTTTATATCTTGTGCTCATTCTGTTTCCATGTGGAATTGGTCTGCTTGTTATGGAGAGCCGCAGGTAGCACAGCTGCTGGTTCAAAAGATTCCAGTCCCCTTATATCTTCTGTGCATTGTTTCTGCATAGAACTGGCCCAGTTGTTTTGGAGAGCCCCAAGGAAACCACTTTATGAAATAGTTTGCTAACCTTTTCAAGGAGTGAAATATGGTCCTACTTTTTTTTGTCTTTGTAGTGGAAAAGCTTGTTCATCAAAACCAGTATTTACTGTAGTTTCTTTGCATAGATTTTCCTAGGAGAGTAAAAAGAGATACCATTTTAAAAACCTAGTTTAAGAAAAAAAATAAGTGTAGATACCACCATGCCTAACTATTTCCCAGTATGTACAGTTTGTGTGTTACATTTTAGGTTTTAAATAAGGTTTATGAAAGCTTATGATGGTGGGGTGATGCATTTATCCTAACCAGCCATTTAGAAGGTAGATGACTGGAGTAAATTGTCATCTAGTGACAAGTCAAGAGAAACAGGCAGCTATGTAATCACCCATCTTGAAAAAGATTGATAAATGGAATTAATTTACATTGTGACATGCCTATCTCCCTGCTGCTGATGTTGAGCATCTCTAAGTGAAAGGTCTTACTTTTAAATAGCTAAAGTTACATGATATAAGTCCCCCATTAGTGATTCAGAAATCAAAGCCATATTCTCACAGCTGAGCTCTATACTGGAAAGCCTAGATGTTACTGAAGGTTCTCTGGTTTGTATAAACATATATAAGCTGTGGGTGCAGGAACAACTAGAATTTCTGTGTATGAAATACTAATGTTGAATAAACTTGGCTATATGGTCATACATAGGGTAATAAGATCATACACCTCTAGGTGATCTTGCCAGATCAGTTTGATGCTTTTTTGACAACTTCTGGACCTTTTTCTGTTGTACTGTGGAGGTTTGATCAAAATGCTTCCATCACTCCTGAAAGTGCAGTTTAAATTTCCTCTTAAAAAATTAAAAAATAAGGACAAAATACTGAGGAGAGGCTGGTGGTGTGAATAGCTTTTAGTTTCTTAACAGTACACCAACATGATGGACTAAGGATTGTTTTCACTACTTCACCTATGTTCCCTCTAAACATAGGCAGAATACTAAATGATTTTATTAGGCACGCCTCTCTCCCTTCTTTGAAGAGAAGCAGTTTTGAGAGGTTAAGAATAATTAAAGATAATCAAGAATGTGACCACAGGTTTTCCGACCAGCATAGCTACCTGAATGTGTAAAGAATATATTGCACTCTCAACTGTTATGAAATGTCTAAGGTATTCTGGAGTCTAGATGTATAATTCTGAAATGAGGATTACACTTTGAATTTGTACCACTTTATACTATGTATCTGCACTGACAGAGAACACATTTTATGTTTGTAGTACAAGAAAACCTTTACATGGTGGCTAAGGTTACTTGATTTAAGAAGAACTGAAAGAAGTCAAATTAGAAAGTTGTCAACCTGTATTTTCACTTAATTGCAAGATTTAGAATATTATCTCCATATCTTTGATGAAGGGTTGTATGGACTGAGAAACAAACAAAAGTATTAAGTCCAATGTGTGTGCTCAGCACCATTACATTCTTTTGCAAATCCCTGCTGAGTTTTGGGTTGAAGTGTGCCAGAAGACCTACACAAGAATATTGTATTCATGCTCTCTATTATTGATACCTAAAAGTCGATCTGTGCTTCCTCAGACAAAACCCAGGAGGCTGCAGTAAGTCTGTATTAGCTTTGGGTACTGGATGCCCATAAAAAACAGGGGGGGAGAGAGGATACTGCTGTGCTTGATTCCTTCTTTGTTACAGGATTCATTGTGGACTGAGGTGTCTCCCAGGATATGTGTTACACTAAGCATTAGGGGAATGAAGCATCTTATTACTCGGTTAAGTTTGTCAATAAAATTGTTATAAATACAATTAGATTTTTTTCAGGAACTAGATTAGGGAAAACTCGTTTCCAAGGGCTGAGGATGACCCAGGAGGGAAAGTCTTCTCCTATCATTATAAGTATTCAAACTGCAGGTGAGTTTTGGTATAGTCAAGAGAATTATTAGTGAGACCTTTTCATTTATTGAGCAGCAGGTGTGCAGTTTCACAGATACCATTCCCATAGATTAATAGTCACTATGGGCATGCTACCATTGTTTAGTAGTTGATAAGAATAAACACAAAAGAATCAGATATAAAATAAACTTTAAAGAATGTGCTGTTTTCCCACAATAAAGAGAAAGTGGCTGGTGAGGAGAGTGTGGCAGTGATGCCTTCTGAGCTGAAGGAAATAGTACATTCTCTTCAGGGCAGTTTGTGTATCTTTTCTAATCTTCACTAGCTGTGCAGATGTTAATGACCACTTTTTCCCAGATCTCTCTTCCTAATGTTTCTCATCCACCATTCTTCAAAAGTTTCAAAAGTGTGAAATGTCAGCAAAATATTTCACATACAGACAGAATAATAGTGAAGACAAAAGAGAAACTATAATAAGCATCTGCTGCAAACCCTGAGGACTGAAGAGAGCAATAGGAAAACAAACAAAAACACTACTGGGCAAGTATTAAAACTCAGGACAACAAGATAATTTGCTCAAGGTGACTATGATGAACTGGACATCTGTTGGATAACAAATACAGGAAACTGCAAAACATCAAAGATATTCTGCAATTAGCCAAAGGATAACTTCATGATCTCGAAAGTAGAGGATGCAGCCATGAAGGAAACATGGCTGTATTAACTCCTTCCAACCTAGTGTGATTGGAATCACTTACATATCTGATAAACTGTTGGTAAAGGACCACTTTCATTTCTAAAAAAAAAAAAAAAAAAAA
>VZRX01009972.1:60176-73825 GCA_013398075.1 Notiomystis cincta
AAAAAAGGAAAAAAAAATCATTAAAGAGGCAATAGAATGATAAATAAAAATTTGTGGCCTTAAAAGGAAATGCCTAGATCCCTACAAATTATATGAACTAACACAAGATTACTTTATACATCTTAGTTGAAAATTCAGATGTTATCATAAATGTGTTTTTAGTGTATTCATCGCTCCTTTCCCGTTTTCCAGCCATTCTTAGAATGTCTTCTGCTGATCTATGTCTGGACTTAGTGATTTTCTTAGCTTGTGTTCTTTGTCCTAGCAGCTCATAATTCATTTTTCTTGTCCAGCATGTCCCCTTTTGTTCCCCCTAATCCTATCTTCTTGCTTTAACAGATCTTGTTTCTCATTCTCACATTCTGCTTTAGCTGATGCACTCCAAAACTCTGTCTTCATGTCTGTCCGACTCCTCTGTATCACTATGAAATTTTTTTGCATCATTAAGAAAAGAAGTTAATTAGGTGTCAGATTCAGACTTTGTGCCCTTTTCCAAGTGAGGGCACTTAAAATCTTCTTAAGCAAATTCATATTTTTAGTACTTTCATTTTAGGGCTGGAGCATGTCCAATGGTTTTTTGAAGAAAGTAAAGGCCCAGTTTAGTAAATGACACTTTATTAAGTGTTGTGACCTGTGAGAAGCTTGGACTGCTAAATGATTATGTAGGCACAATAGTAGAAAAAAATCAGTGAAATAATTCATAACTGTGCAGTCTTTGGTGGTTTGAGTTCTTATATTTTGGCCATATTTTGTGTAAGTTCATGAAGCCAAAAGAGGAACGATAACATAGAAGCTACCATTCCTCATGTCAGCTTCTGCTCCAAAGATTGGAGGCACTGAAGTTTTGCAAAGAAAAGGTTGCCAGCTTTATTACATTGGCCAAATGATGCCTTTTTCTTCAATTCACATGTCAAAGGAAGTTGAAAATTTTCCACTGAAGCTTTTCCAAAACACACACCCTGGGCCAACACCATGAAAAAATCCAGCACAAATGCTAAAAGTTGGCAGTGTTTGAAGCAGCTTTAAGAGAATTCTAAATAGATTTGACTACTAGCTTGTTTCCAGATAATATTGATTGGAATGCTGCTTTTCAGAAAATTTATTGCAGTTAAAAAAATTCCATTCACTCTCTCTATGAAGATATTAAGCAAGGTTTTATAAACCAACAGTTTTCATTGAAAGTATATGTTTATGTATTTTAATAGAACTTTAAAATGCATGAAGTACACCTGTAGTGACTGCAGCTATATTGTAGAAAAATCCAAATTAGATTTAAAGTCTATTAGCTGGAGGACTAATTATTAACTGAAACTGAAGGACCAGCAGCAGTCCAAGGATAGCACTGGATAGATCTTGAGAAGTTCTGACCATTTTGATATGCAGGTGCTCAGAGTTTTGCCAGGTTTATTTACAGCTAAGGAACATCTTGGTTTTTGAGTTGTTTCTAAAGAATAATTGGAATCACTGCTCATGAAGGTAAATAAACAGAAGAGTAAGGATGTCAGAATGTGACCTTGCCAGTTGATTGCATAAGACCAAAACCATAATTTAGTGAAAGCTATTCTTTTAAGTAGTGCTACTTTAACCAAGACTATATTGTTGATGTTATTAACCTTTCTTAAGACCTTTGAGAAAAGAAGAAAAACTGAAGATGCACAGTAATTTGAAGAGTATGTTATGAACCTTATAAAAGAGATCAATTTCAACAACAGCCTGTCATCTACTGGCATAAAAGTAATGAAATTGGAATAGCCCACTGGAGAGGCTGCTGATGTTCCAGTTAGTCCTCGTGTAATTGAAAGAATTTGGCCGTGATTGAAGGATAAATTGTATGGATATTTTTGTTAAGAAGCTTGGCAGACTCCTCGAGGGAATTAATTTTCCTCTGATGGATACAATGACAAAGTTCTGTGCTATATTTCAGGAATTTTATTTCCTAGGCTCCTCTGTCTTACTGCAAAGCAGGAGCAATATACAATATATCTGCTGTCTATCTGCAATTTCTTTCTTAGCTATCTGCTGTATGAAAAATGATGAGATAACTCAAATAATTTATTTCTTCCACAAAAATAAATTTGTCTTTTTAATTATTATGATGATCTAAATATATTTTTAATTATAATATTTCAGATTTTAGGATATACAAGTAACCCTTGAGCCCTGAGGAGTCATAACAACTTTTAGGAAATTATAGTTATGTCTCTGTAGAATCTTTTGAAAAGGTAATGTATGTAAAACATGAAAAAAAAAAAGAAGGCTTTGGTCCTCTGCAATCTGTATTTTTGTCAAAAGAAGTGACCTTACTGTAAGGTCAGAATTGAAAGTTTCATATTTGGCTAGATAACTGCATGGATAGGCTTATTGATCCTTTCTATTTGTTTTTAAGAAAAAGCACTTTATCACATGGGACCTTAATCACTCCCCATTCGAATTCCATCCTACAAAGCATGTATTCACATCCTTAATTTTCACTTGATGTTTAATCCCACACTGAATTCAGTTAGGTTAACAACTACACTAAAGCTGATGGAGACAATATATTTTAAACTTAATTTCATTGAAAACCTTCAGTAGCTTGGAGACAAAGACCTACTGTTATTTTAGATATGCTAGAAGTAAGAACATACTTTTTATCCCTTTAAAAATTTAGTTTGATTCAGTTCAACTTAATTGAAGTGACACTAGATTTATTCTAACATGAATAAAAGTAAGACACCATCAGAGGATTTATTTAATAGGGTTAAACTGTACAAATAAGAAGAAAGAGTATTTTTTTTCCTTAGAGACACCTTCCAAAGCTTCCCTTACTTTTGGAGAATGAGAATGCAAGAAGCCCCTTTTGATGTTTTTGTGAAATACACCTTTGGACTCAACTGGCAGTTAACACTTCAAGGGTAGAATTAGGATGAATATTCCTAGTTTGAATTGTCTGCAGGTACAAGAATGGATTAAAAAATAATACCTGGTTTAGACATTTTAAAATATCTAAATATAACTTGAGACACTAAGAATTTTTCAGCTTAATAGTGAGTTATAGTACCAGATTTTTAGAAAGAAGACAAGATGATAGTTATGATGCAGATATTATGCAATATAGTGCATACATTGCAATTATTTGAACTATTTTCCTGACTTAATATATGCATACAGTATAACTATTGTCCTGTAAATATATCTGTGCTGAATATCTGGCAGTACATAATGTGTAGATGGTGGTTCCTTGCCCTTCATATAAAAAAAAAAAGTTTATTACTTGGTCATGTGCCTCTAGTGCAGTACTCAATGAACACAAACAGCTAGATATATGCACAATTAAACAGGGAAAGCAGTCAATCATTTATACATATCATATTATAATATAATCTATTTTCTAGAAACACAAAAGGTGAAAGATATGAAAAATAAGAATCACATATTTAGTGCTTTTATAAAATTATATGATGACATATTTTAATTACAGCACTTAACTATATTTACAGTTAACCTATCTGAATTCAGTAGGTGCTTTAACATCAAGTGAATATTAAGGATGTGAATACATGCTTGGTAGGATGAAATTCTTTCAGTAGTTCCCAGATATGCTGAACAAAGCTATTATGTGTCAGTATCTGCAAGAGGAATGAATATGCTTTCACATAAAACTAAATTCTTGGCTCTACTGGAAAATACTGAGCATTTTCATACCACTATATTGAAAACATGAGGGGGTTATGCACATTATATAATTTATAATATATTTTCTCTATTTATAGATGTCTCATGTATTTAAAAAAAGGCCAGATTTTGAAGGTCAGATATTCCACAAGTATTAGCACTGAACCTCTTTAGTAACTCTATTCAAAAAAACTCCATGACTATGAAGTACTTAGAAACACTGATGGAATCCATATAAGATTGAAAGAATCCAGAGTGTTCCTGCCCAGTTATTAAGAAATATGCTGTGCAGCTTTATACATATAGTCAGTATTTCTAAATATCAGCTGCCATTTTATGCTTTAGAGTAAATCCTGCAGCTGATACGTGATCGTGCCTCAATTTCCATCTGGTATCAATAAGAGAAATACCAGAGTACCAAAACAGAGTAGGTTTTATATGCCTTAATCTATAAAAATTATAAACAGAGTGGTAAATCATTCCTGAGTCAACATTTTCCAGCACAAGACATGAATTTGAGAACACCTGTGGTGGGGAAATGCACAATTCCATCTATTACATACTTATATATGAAGCAGTCCAAAGGCACTTTCCCAATTGCTACCAACATGGAGGTTTTAAAAAAAAAGTCTTTAATAACCATGAAAGAATAATACAAACCATGTCTTTTTGCTTTTTTTAATTGCTATTTTAAATACTCAGTTCTGACACAGTGGTAAAGTACACTGACAACAAATTGTTTTGTTTGTCTTATTTTTCTCTGTAATTTTCAGCTTTTGTTTTTCATACAGTTCTAGTTTGAGAATCTGATTTCTCCTTGCAATACAATTCTCATTACTTTTTAATTTGCATACTTTAATTCTCTGACATATAGCAGAATGAGTTTTTAGAGGAATGTAGTTTGCTAGTGTCTCTTTTTAGACACACTTTTTCTCCTACAATAAGATTAAAACCGATTAAAAATAGCTTCATTAGGTATCTGATAGTCCAACTATGGAGAAAACAGATTTAAAGCTAAAAGGGTATTGTCATTTTTCCTTTTCTATCCCAAGGGTATTTTAACAAAGCACAAGGAAAGATAACAAATTTAGATAAACACTGAATTTAGATGATTAAATATAAAAACATTTTACCTCATTTCTGTGATTTCAAATTTTTTTTCTTCTATATTTATAGACATTAGAAAATATGTATTTGGAAAAAAAAAGAGAGAAGTATTTTTAATCTAGATTCAATCTCATTGAGGTCTAGATTCCATTTCTGTTTGAATGGGTAGGTGTAACTTCATGAAAGACTGACTGAGCCATTATCTTGTAAGAGTCTCTCAAGAGGAAAGCCCTGTTGTTTTTGAAGATATGTACATATTATTATTTTGTTTCACTGATTTAACTATATGAGATATTGTGGATACAAATTATCCCAGACCTTACACTTTATGGCTACTATCTTTAATTTTGTGCTGACCTAAACTGAAAGTTTTCCTATGAGTCTAAATTAAAATCAAATCCATTTAAATATCAGTTTCACAACATTTTGATTTGCAAACTTATGAACCTCTGTGAATCTTTTTGAGTTCAATTGAGCTGCACACACATTTCAGTACAATGTTGAAAATACTTTTATTACTTAATAGTGATTTGAATCAAGAAAATTAATGAAAGTCTTCTTAAAAGGTAATTAGTATTATGATTCCATAGTCTTCTTAAATAGATGTATTCTCACTGTATGTGTTGTTTAGAAAGCTTGGTTTCTCATAAAATCTTCCTTCAAGACATTGGAAATAAACTCCTTTAAAAGCCCATTTACTTACATTGAAAACACTGAAAAGTAAAACTGCAGTTCCAGCCTCCCTGACTTGCTGCTTTTATTGTATCTGTTAATTTCTTTTTATGACATTGCTTCTTCCTCTGCAATGAAGTATTTCATACAATAAATGGGCCATGCACTTTTCTACATGAGTCATTATTAAAATGCCATAAATTAAAAAGGGAATAAGGTATAAAATTCATACTGGGTACTCATGACTAAGCACTTCTGACTTTATCATTAAAATATCATAGAATGGGTGAAAATAAATGTTTGGTTTAATACTTATAGAAAAGTTAATTTTAGTAAATTTACTACTGAAAATTAGTTCAATGGAGATTTTGTAAAAAAAGTGTTTATCAAGACTATTATTTCTCAAATGTTTCATATATTATTTTTCAACTGTTTCATATATGCACTCAACAACTTCAAAACTTTGACAGTATAGTATAAAGGATTTTTTTTCCACTAGATTTTAAGTAAATATTTGTTCTGAAAAATAGTGTAGCAACATAAAACTCTAAAACTATTTCTTGAGGAATACTCTTCAACAAGAATGGCTTACCATAACATATTATTTTACATTTAAGTTCCCTTTTTGTGCCAAAATATGTATTATTGACCATTATTCCATGTTATACTATTTTATTAATGAAGTTCTGAATGCTATATAATGAAACTTTACATATTTTTATTCCCTGCAGATCGCTTCAGGGCATGACCTTAAATTAGTTGAAAAAAACTTCCTTGACTTTAATTTAACTTTCATCCTAATAAATTTTTTAGGGTCCAAAGCTTACAGCTATCTTCAGATATGGGATATATTACCTGATATATTTTATACATTTCTTTCCAAATCAAGGCTATAGATCATTACTGAAAAGAAATGTGAACACACATTTTTTTCTTAATTTTTCCTAATTTTCTGAGATCTGTTTGCCACTTTCATATCACAGTCTCATCCCAACAGTACAAATTATTTATTTAGCATCTTGTTTTCTCAGTGTCTGTGTTGAAGTCCTCAGAAACTGAAGTTTCCTAACATAGTTTCCAGACGAAAGTCTCAAATTCATCAATTCATATCTTAAAGAATATGCATGATTTTATCAAAGTATTTCTGAATACCTCTGAAGGTGCATTGTCTGACAGATACTTAGCTTAGATATTTAATGTTGGTTTAAATCTCTCTACAGTCACTTTTCTCTGGAATTACATTAATTAATATTTTAATATTTCAAGCATTATTTCTTATGACAATTCTACTTTATTTTAATTTTTTTTCCTAGTGAGATAGGGAAAATTCCTATCTTCATTAACTTACATTTATTTTCCAGACTGATTAGGTGCATGTGTTCTTCAGTGGTTTCTTACTGGTTTAAATCCATTCTGGTGTAGTGTTCAATTTTTCCATTTCTTTTGCCCAATTTTATGGTTGTTGATGGAGTTTTGCTTGCCTGTAACTGCACACATTTCTGTCAAGTGCATTTCTCAAAACGAAGCACAGCCTCACATCTCAGGTCATTGATAGTATGTAAAACTACTGTTACTAAATGGAATTAGATCTTCCTACGTAGAAAGGAATTTGCAATTTATGCTTCACTGAGGCCTCCTTCCTAATTTCCCCACATCCCTTCAGTCTGTTTCAGATTTTGTTTTGATAACAAAGTGATGAAACAGACGTAACTGGACAGGTTTAGGGATTCTTTGGCTGAAGTCTCCAAGCATTGTGCTGTTGCTATGTTTTGGTAAGAACCTCTGTCACTTTGTTTTTCCCTCGGTAAAACTCTTATGTAACTTAAGTTTCATTTTTCACTTTCTTTTAAGTGTTGGTTTTCTACAGAATTGGCATAATTGTATTTTTTAGTGTATACTTCTTAGTTCAATTAGAAAAAGGCATTTCTTTTCCCAGGAAATATCAGTTTGCAGTGAAAGCCACATCAAAACAATGTGCAGTGAGATTTCTGGTGGTGGAACCCTGCTGGGACTACGTTAACCACGGATGGACTGTACTCTGTTTTACAGAGAATGTTTTTGTCACCCAGTAGGTTTCCTTTCAAGTAAAGAGAAGCAACGATCAGATAATGTGTGTTTAGACCCTGAAACCTGGGCAAAAGAAAAACTTCACCTAAAAAAAGGATCACGTAGCAAGATAACCTGTACCATGGCAAGGAAGAGAGGAATGGCTCTTCTAGGAAACTTGAGGGTAAGGGGGCTGCCTGCTGCTGCTGCAGAAGGGAAGATATCACAGGCTTTTACTTCTCAAAAATTCTATTTTTTTCAGCTACTCCTGAAACAAAGGGTGCTTCTAACTTTTGCTTTCAGCTGATGCCTGATAGTGGTAGGGAGCTGGTGGTAGGGAGCAAGTTAGATGGGTGAAGGCCTGGAGAAAAGGTGCCTGGAGAGGGCTGGAAACCCTGATCAGGGCAGTGTGCAAGTGCTCAGCTATGACACTGACAGGGCAGGGCTCCTGGCGCTGACCCCAGCAGATATTCCTGGTACAGCAGAAGCCTCATCTCGGAGCTGAGGAGGCAGCAGGCAGCTTTTTAGGTCTGGGTCTGCAGAGAGCACCTGGGACCTCTGACTGTGGCTGGGCTCACGGGAAATGAGCTCCTTTCCTGCAGGAGGTGTGCACTGATTGAGGGGAGCTGTGGGAGGAGGTCAGCAAATGCACAGCATTAGGGAAAATGGCAACAAAGATGTTTACAGGATTTGCCGTGTTCACAGAGACCCTGCAGAGGAAAATCATGAAAAGAAGACAGAACCTGAACAAGACACAATGACAAATGGAGAGTCCCACACTAGGAAAGGCTGGAGTCTTGTGACTAGTTACTACATGGGGCAGGTTTCTTCTTCCCTGCAGATCTGCTCCTGCAGAACAGATCCAATGCCCTAGTAGCAAGTGATGGGGAAAAAATGCTGTCTGGGGAGACATCATAGCTGAGCTTGATCTGTATCAACAGTAAGAAGACATGGCAAGTAATGGCAGAGAGAGGTTCCCTCCTCAGGGAGATGGATGGCCCATCAGCCAGCTTGCTGTCTGGGGAGGTTTGCTGATTGCCAGGAGCTCAGATCCAAAAGTTATAGGGACAACACCGAGGTGTTGGACTATTACCCTCTGCTGTCCAGCCACAAGTCACTGCCAGGGAAGACACTGACCATATGAAGAGACAACCTGTCTGGTGTCTCCTTCATCCTGCTGCTGAAGAAGAAAGGCTGGACCAGGAATGGGTATATCTTGAAGGTCAATATTGGGTTGCACAACTGAGGTGATTGGCAGGAATTAGTTTTTTGTGACCACAAGATCCCCGAAGATCAAAGGCTATTGAGCAGTGGTGGGATCCAATTGATAAAGTGGCAAAAACATCTTTGCTTGAAGCAGAGTGGCCAATCTGTCTAAGAGTCCTAAGCCAGTAATATCAAGGGAGAAATACTGTAACCTACTTTTTGGTGAGAAAGGGGTAGGCAGAGGTGAGCATCCAAGAAAGCACATTGGCAGAAATAAGAACACCAGAATGATAAAGCAGGGTGAAGAGACATCCACCCCAAGGGTATGCAAAGAAATGCATGCAGCCTGGTGCAAAACCCTGGCACTTGCTTAGAGAGTTTATTTCAAAAGGACTTAAGGTACTCCTTTGCCCTGAGGTGGCACAAAGGAGAAGTAGACAAAAGTTCTCATGATGTTAAAACTGGAAAACTTTAGAAAATAAGGGCACTTGGCAAATTTTAAAACAAAATATCAATTGAAATAAAGCATTTTACAAGGCATTGACTAAGCAAACTCTCACCCATCCAAATTTAAGTTACCCGGATTTTGAGAAGAAATTTGAGAGAGAAAGAGAGAGAAAGATACAGAGAAAACATTATTATTCACTGTTTGAAATCCGGCAAGTTCTCAGCTCCTATAAGATCCAGAAAATGGTCCATGTGCATGTGTGCCTTTGTGCAACTGCTTTTATCTGCTTTGGTGTCCTGGGCCCTCCCCTCCAGGTGGGGCTCCAGGTGTGCCAGTGACTGACAACCGTTCTGGGCTGGACTAGAGGCTCCAGGGGTGTGGGGTGCTGCACATCCCACTTCTTACAGAACTTGCACTGCCTTCACCCACCACCCCTCACCCTCACCTCTGCTGTTTTGAGCCAGTAATAATTTTCTCTAGTCTCTCACACCTGGGAAACAAACAGGAAGAGCTAGAGGTCTGCATGTGGTCACAGCACTGAAACATCTCTAATAATGACACAGACTGGTCCCTGACTGGCAGGGGAGAATCTCTGCTGAGAAGAACTTAGGGGTGCTGGTAGATGGCAAGCTGGGCATAAGACAGCATCCTGTCCTGGCAGCAAAGCAGAACCTCCTGATGTGTACTAACAGTTGCACATGTGGGAGGTCCAGAGAAATGAATGTTCCTTGCCTTCAGTACCTGTAAAATGTCTTCTAGAGACATGGATTTATTTTAGGTCCTGTGACAGATGACAAATTCTTATAAATGACAACGAGTTCAGGTAAGGCACTTCATGTTGCCAGGGTGAAACACAACAGGCATAAACTGAAACAAGGAGTCAACCAGCAGAGCAATCCTGATCTAAGGAAACAGTGCTTGCTCTGAACAACATGATGCTCAGCATGGGATATTTGGGAGAGTGAAACTTATGTGAGATCTGAGCTGCCTTTCTTTCTGTCAGGCAAAACACAATCACACTGACACTGAATGTTAGACTACTGAAAAATGTGGTGTATTTCTGATTTTGGCACTTTTATCATATCTGTTGTTATAAAGAGAAATTCAGTACTTCAATTTTGCAGTAGTTTTTGAACCATGTTTCCAGCTGAGTTGAAAAAGAAAAAAATATAACAAGGCATTCCAAAAGAAAAAGACAGCCTTAAAGATTAAAATTGGGCCTGCTCAGTCTCAGGAAGGTATGACAGAGAGGGAACTTCATCAATGCCTGTCAGTATCTTAAGGGAAGGTGTCAGGAGGATGCAGCCAGGCTCTGCTCAGTGGTGCCAAAGCAGTAGGAGAAGAGGCAACAGGCACAAACTGATGCACAGGAAGTGCTATCTAAATGTGCAGGTGACCAAGCACTGGAACAGATTGCCCAGAGAGGCTGTGGAGTCTCCCTCACTGGAGATGGTCAAGAACCATCTGGACACAACCCTGTGCCCTGTGCCCTGGGATGACCCTGACTGAGCAGGGAGGTTGGACCAGATGAGCCACTGTGGTCTCTTCTGGGATTCTGTGATATTTATCAGGTGTCTTTGCCACTATGAGTATTAATAGGAATATGTTATATTTGATGAGAGTATTTTAATTAGAGATGTTCTAAAGGATGTGATCAATTAAATTGCTTGTTTCAAGGTAATAGAAAGTTTTAAACATCTGGATGGTGTTAACTTTAGGGTGATTTATCTTAATTATCTTTCTCTTTGTGCATATTATTTTTATTTAGATAGGTTGAGGGAACAAGCTGTCTAAGTTAACAACAAAGGCTGTTTTCACTTCATTTCTTTTTGTGAAAGAACTGCAATAATGCAAGTAAACTGGGCTGCTCCTTAGAGGCTAGCTGTACTATAATTTGGCTTTTTTTCTTAAGTAATAGTTGAATATTAATTGGAAGTATTTTTGTTTCTTTTGAATTTATCAGTACCTTAAGAGAGCCTAGCTATTTCCATTAACATTTTTTTCTTCATTTTTATGTTCTAACATTATTTCATTAGAAAATAATCTTTCAGAATATTTAAAGACTAATGTGAAACATTTAACCACACATCCAATTTTTATAATGATGCAAAATATTACTTTAACTTTCAAAATTATTTTGAAAGTGTAACAAGACAGTCCTCAAAGCAATGTAGCAGAAATACTTCTTCTAAAGTTATTTAAACTGGTAGTAAGAAAGCATAATTTAACTAAACATGGCATAACTACCTGAACTTTAGTGAATTATGATTTTTAAGAAGATTTTGTATGTTTTTGAGCAAAAAAATCCTAAGTGGATTGCAAATGAGAAACAAAGAGTAGTAATAAGTATGATGTAATATTCATCATATAATTTTTGGGTCTGTGGAGAATTAATCTTTCCATTATTGTGACATTTGTGTTAAAAGCAGCAATGTGATGATGAAATCTATTGATAATGTAAAAATGTGTGGCATCCTACAAA
Source organism: Notiomystis cincta (assembly GCA_013398075.1). NCBI lineage: Eukaryota > Metazoa > Chordata > Aves > Passeriformes > Notiomystidae > Notiomystis > Notiomystis cincta. Next base: position 71,792 of record VZRX01009972.1, read on the forward strand.
TGTTCAAGAATATTATATAGAAATAAGTGAAAACAAATATCATTAGCATAAGAAATAAAGTATTACATTATAACAAAAATAATATAAATGTCTGCTCTAAATCAGGTGTTCTTTTGGAAAGAAATGAAGAAAATATTTTGATTAACATGTGGCTGAGACACCATTATAACTCATCACTAATGGAATTCTAATTCATAATTTGTGAAAAACAATTTCAGTTGATATCTGCAAAAATTACTGTGAAGGACTCCAAATCATTTATGTGAGGACTCAAAAGATAATTTAGTTTAAGATTTTATACTTTTCACAAAGCGTTGGGAAAAGGATTTGAGATTCCACTGTTTGTGTTACTGTGGATTATATGAGACACTGTGTCAGATAACCAGCTTTAGTAGATATTCCTGTGTTCCTAAATATTTTGTGAATAAAATGTAAGGTTGGTGTGAATTTCTTCTTAGGGCTGCTGGAAATCACACAGCTTGCTCTGCAAATGTTTCTGTATTTTAGCAAGGGCTTTGTAGAGAATAGTGCTGAAAGCTGACCTTTCAAATGCACTAAATTTTTCAGTGCTGTCTTTTATGTGCAATTTATCACTACCCTGTGGATCATGCTGCATAGCACTTTATTTTTGAGCTAGTCATGTGGTCTTCAATAGGACTATTCAGTGTTTGAGACATTATCCAATGTAAATTTAGTACCTCATTTCATTCCTCAGTTTGCATTAGCATCCTCTGCTTTTAAGCTGCTTGTTTCTTAAGGAGTGAATTTTTATATGTATCTTAGTCCTCTCAGCTATTACTTTATATAATTTCTCTTCCCTTTCTTTTCTCTTCATCTTTTCTGAAGACTTTCTCATTTTTTTTTCTCTTTTTCTTTCCTTTATGATACCAAAATAAGTATTTTCATCTATGGCCACAATATTCTTCTGTATTCACATATATGAATATGGGCCTAAATATTAAAATACTTTTTGTCTCAGATACTTCTTGCATTTCATAATTTCCTTTATGTGTTTTATCTACCCTGGCTAATACTACATTTAATAACTATAAAAGATTAAATTGCAAATATGAATAAAAGAGGAATTAATTTTAATATTTCTTTTCTAAATCTGAAGATATGTGACAGTTGTTCCCTCATTTTATATTGTACTGTTATAAAGACACAGACTGCTATTCAGAAATTCTATATGTCCCAGAAATAGGCCTTAAATGTATCTTTGAAGAACTGGAATAATGGAAAAAGATCTTCATCCAGATTGGTTTAAAAAGTTAACATGGAACTTAAAAAAAATATAGTGATGAGAAGCAGAGGTGGATTCAGAGTACTCATCTCCCATTAATTTTTTCACCTTTTTTTAGGTTTTAGAAGAAGGATGGTGGGAGGAAAAAAATTTTTAAAAAGAAACCAAAAAACCGACCCTTTTTTATGCTCTCAGAGAAGGAGCTACAATTGTTGAGAATACCCTAAAGTGCTTCTTATGCTAAAAAAGTAACAGATGGTATCTTCAGAACTTTCTTCTCCACCTTTCATCCATTTTTCCCGTGTCAACAACATCCATTCTCTTTCACACACTGTTACTGTCCTGCCCTTGTTGAATTCCTTGTCACTTTTGTATGAGATGCCTGACTTTATAAAATTTCTGTGAAAAGAAACAACAATTATGTTCTAATGGCTTACTCTTTCCTGCAGTACAGAGTAGGTTCAGCTCCTTCTGTGCTTACTTTTAATCTTTATTTTTTTGAAAACTGAATACTTTAGAAATTCTTTTCTGCATGGGTTTATGCTTACCTGAGAGACCATGCTGGGGGAAACAAGGGTGTTTTTGCTGCTTGGCTGTTTGTGGAAGCCATCTTTTATAAATCATCCTGACATGAGGTTGCCAAGCAGATGTGCACACCTGAACTGTAGAGCTCTCCAATGTCTGACACAACCAGCTCAGCCTGAAGGCTCTGCAGGAGCATAGGCTGTGATGCCACTGAAAGTGACAGTGCTGTCTTAACACACATTATATATGTATATACATATATAAAT
>VZRX01009972.1:74512-142096 GCA_013398075.1 Notiomystis cincta
ATACATATATAAATATAATATATATTATATGTTAATATATAGTAATATATTACTCTTCAAACAACTGGCATGGAAGGACTACATATTTCATTTATATATAATGAGTATTTCTTAATATAATTTCTCCTATATTCTTGTTTTCCATTTGACAGCAGTGTTTGCAGCCTCAGACTCACTACAGAGTAAGTTTGATATAAAAAAAACAAAAGTTCCACCCACTCTATCCTATTTCTGAGCAAAATAAGTCAAAAAAATAGTGGTTTTACTGTAAAAAGGTTCAGATGGTGATCTTGTTTTCAGAGGAAGTAGTTTAACAGGGAAAGTAAAAATACTTCACCATGGAAGCTGTTTGTTAATGTATTTATGAGTAATTCTTACACAGTAATGCATGCAGATATTGGCTTTTACAGTCAAACTTTTTTTAAATAAGTAAAATACAGACAGTTATTCTATGTACTGGCTCTGTCTGGAGCGAAGTTAGTTGTCTTCTCAGCAGCCCATGTGGTGCTGTGCTCTGGGTTTGTGGCTAAACAGTGCTGATAACACTAATGTGTGTCATTTTCCCACTCTGCACCCTTCTTCCCCCACTGTGAGTAGGCTGGGTATGGGCAAGAAGCAGGGAGCACACAGGGCTGGGACAGCTGACCCCAGCTGGATGAAGGAATGTACCACACCCTGTAATGCCATGCTCAGCAATAAGGATGGGCAGAGGAATGAGAGGGATTTTGGCTTCCAAGGTGGCTCTTTTTCAGAGATTGGCAGGGTATCACTCTGCATGAGGTGGTGAGTGCTTGGCTTTGCATCCCTTGCTTTTTTCTCTTTCCTTCTCTTATTGATCTGTTTTTGTCTCAACTCGATTTTTCTCATGATTAATCTTCTTGTTTTGCCCCCCATCCCACTGGGGTTGAGGTGGTTGAGTGAGCAGCAGTGTGGGTGCTTAGCTGAGGGTTAAATCACAATGATTTATTTACATTTTTGTAATATGAAGCTTCAGTTTTATAAAGTGGTAGAACTTGGTTTTCTCTGTGCAAGAATCCAGAAATGCACCTAATTTCAAGTCTAATTTTGAGGATGTTATTCCTGGTGTGTGGTGGGAAATAGAAGTGATTGTTTAGATGTTTAAAGCCAGGGATGTATAAGTATATTCCTGAATTTTGCCCTTACCAAATGTATTTCCAGGACAATGCTGAAAATGGGATGCTTGTTAGAGAATCTTTTGTAAACTGCTTTAATGAGTTCCAAAATACACATGCACACATAAATATGCATGAGGAAAAATAATTTAATTCTTTACAAATGCGATGCATATTTGCATGGTCATTAACAAATGAGCTCTAGGCCATGCATTGAAACAGCCACATAAACAACAGCAGCAAAATGATCATTCTTTCCCTTCTTATCTAGTAAAGGTGCACACTTCAAGATCGTTAAGCTTCCTGTGTGAATAAGAGACATGGTGATCATACTGATTTCCATGTAGGTTAGCATGAGAGATCTTTCTCCCATGTATCTGTATATAAACACACACATAAACACGTTACTTTCTATTTATAATGAAAGGTGGTTTTAGCTGTATAGATGCTGTTTAAAATGTTAGTATTTACATGAAACAGATGAAAACCAAACCAAAATCTCCCTGTGAGAAAAATAAATTATCTCATAGCACAAAAATAAATTATTAATCTCTTCTATTGCTCCCTAACATCTCACTGAAATTACTTCTTGAGCAAATTTCTTTAAATGATACATCTGTCTCTGTTCTGTGTTCAGAGCTTGTGCACAAAAGGCTTAGATGGATGCATTAGAACAGAAGCAGTGGATATATAAAAAAATAAAACTACTCCTTTTTACAGCTCATATTTATATTAGGAAGAAAATAAGATAAAGATGACAATGCTGATATCACTAATAAAATAGTCTCTCTTGCATTTTTTAAATTTAAAATTGTTGCCATGAAACATATGAGAAAGTATTCAATATATTTTAAATCTACTCGCAGATTAATAACTCAAAGTAAAATAAAAGCAATAACTTACATTCTGCAGATCTTGACCCTGCCAACATGACTTGAAAAGGCTGGCAAAAGGGTTTTCCTCTTGTTGAATTGTTTGGCTCATGTTTTATGCACAAGCATGCTTTGCTTCCAGATTTGGCATGGATGTCTTCCTGTTTCACCTCAGGGACAAATGCATCCAGGGCAACAAATAAAAAGGACAAAGGCCCACTTTCTGTTCCAGTTTGAGATAACCTTCATGATACAAACTGTACTGCAGATCAGAATCTGTTTTTATACCTGTCTGCATTTTTTTGTTTCAGATCTTCATCAAAAATCCTTTTGCAATAGTGTAGAACAGTCAGTTGATTTCAGGAGTGGTTAACTATGATCTGCACTGTGTTTGGGAACTAATTATAGATTATTTTTTCTGGCCTCATCTGCAGAGTTGGTGTTTGGCTCTGTGTTCTGGCACGTGGCTGTTGATTGCACAGTGACTCGATGGAAATGGCTTTCTCAATGTGCTTCTTCCTGGGTAAACTTTAATCCGCTTTTTGCATTTGCCCATCACTTTCTCTTGGGAAATACTGCTTTCGTGTCACAAACCTGAATTTTTTCTGATTTTGATGGAGATTTTGAACAACTTCACTGCAGACATGTTTCAATCCTCTTCTACAATGTGCTGTGCTGTAAGCTTGCTCTCAACAGTTAAGCTCCCATGTTGAGGAAACATTAATCCTAAAGTATTCATTCAGTGGTGTAGATCCAAAACAAAGTATGCACGCTTTTTTATATGTGTTTTCAGACTGATCCTTGAAAAATGGATTATTAAAAGAAAAAAAGTCTATTTGAATGGTGGACAGTTCTGTCAGAGGTGAACTGCAGGAGGAGCAGTGGTTTGTTTCCAGGTAGATCAATCAATCCTTTTTGTTCACTGAAGCACAATGGAATCATTAATACTACTGTACACTGCCATATCACCACAGATAAAATGTTCCCCTTCTTTAATACAATAAAGCCCATGGACCTAAACTCTAAACTCTTTCTAATCTTCTGAACATGTATTATAAATGTATGAACAGCTTTAAGGGTTTGGGTATGAATCAGTGAAAGCCATTTAAAATATAAGCCATATACTTAATCCATGGTTTGAATAATTAAAAAAAAAAAAAAAGATCTATTCTACAACATAAGTTATATATGCAGCATAGCTCAATCTTTAATTTTTCTAGTAGGAGATAGAATTTTCATACTTAAATACAATTCTCCAAATCTCCTTTCACAGGCAATTTGTAAACCTTCAGTGGAATGCTTCAAGATGTATGCAATATACCTGAGATATTGGAACAACTTTTTTAATGTTATTCAAATCTCTTTGGGAAATATGTATCAGCACACTTTGTTAAATGAATATTAAATTACAAATCCCAAAGGCCTGTTGTCATACACATTTGAAAAAACCCAAAAACTTATTAAGTTGCAGCTTTCACCCTGAAGGAAGCAAAAATATTTTTTCAAATTATCTATACCAATGTGTAAGCCAGTGTGAAAAGCAGCTTTTTTCAGCTAGACACTCATGTAAACACAAAGTGGAGACAATAGGGTAAAATTCTAGCAAAAAGTATCAACTGTATTAGAAATTCGACTGATGGGCTTTTACCAAGTAGAAATCATGTGAATATGGGTTTTGAAATTCATTCAATATTGTTCCTGAGTATTCTCTCTTTTTTTTTTTTTTGTCAAGGTAAATCTCAGTTTCATTAATTTATTAGCAATTTTTTGGTGACTATGATGGTGTATAAAAACCACATACTGATGATAAACAAATGATATATAATTTTAATACACAAAATGTCTTCTAGTATAAGCTACTTGGTCTTCATAGTAAGTATCCAAACTTCAAGAAGAATCTGTAAATGATTTCATACCAACACCAAGGTCCAGTCCCAGCTTGCAAGTTTCAACAGGCCAGCGTGGGGCACAGTGATAAAAGATGATAAAATAAAAGAAAAGAAGTATATTTGTGCACAAGACAGAATTAGTCTGCTACTAGCATATAAATGGAGAGAAAGAGAAAGCCTAAATAAAAAAGTTTAGTCCACTTTTAACGAGAGTTCCCGTGTTTAGGAACTCTGAACTGCTGCATTTGGGGTTGTTTACATTCTGCAATCAGAGAAGTTGAGCAGCATTTCTTTAAAGAAATTTCCCCTACACCTTTTTGTCTTAGAGTAAGATTTGGATAATTTTTTCTCAAAAAATCCTAAATGTTGTTTTTTTTTCAGAGTAGATTACGTATAGGCCACATTTAAAATACACAGGCTCTTCTATAAAAACTGCAAAATAAGAAATCTCATAGCACTAGTCCAGTATTTCATTGTCCAGTGTAGAACTCTGCATGTATGCAGCACACCAGTGATGTTAATGGATCACTACCATTTTGCAGAATACAGAGGTTATCTCAGAGAACTGTACTGTAGACATTGCTTTAGAGTGCACATAATGCATTATCTTGAAGAATTCCCCCAACAAAAACTCTATTAGGATGTCAGACAAATAAATGATGATGTTGATCTTGGACTTTGGAAGCAAAAAATAAAATTCTTCTGTTGTGTCTTAGTGACCTGCTCTGCCTTAAAAAATATGTTATCTAATTAGCTTTTCTTTTGAATGTAAAGCTTAATGGTACTAACATCTGACTGTCCATTTGTTTTGTACACAGGAGGTCTGGTGACAAATAACACTTCTAATCTTTTGTTTTCTACTCATCCAATTGCATATCTATAATCACATATATATATATGTACAAACATACAGTTAATATATTTTATGTCTCTTGGGAAATAATTATAATCGAAGAATTCTGTGATATCCACCATCATCTCACTGTATACAGGAAAACTTTCTTCAAGTCCACATTATAAAGCAGTTGCAAATACATTTTTAACTCACAACTGTATTTGGAAGATGGATCTATACAATGGTTGAGTTTGGGGGGAATCCCTGAATATCACTTAGTCCAGCTTCCCTCTTTGAAGTCACATCAGGTAGGACAGCTTGCTCAGTTATTTATACACAGTGAGAAGATCCTCCTGAACCTTCTCTTGTCTAGATGAAACAATTCCAGCTCTCTCAGCTTATTCTTGTATGCTTCACCAATACTGAGTAGAGGGAAGGAACACCTCTCTGGCAGGAACACCTGCTGGCAATACTTTTCCTAATGTGGTCTGTGAGGCTGTGGGTCTGCTTTGCCATGAGGCCATATTGTTAAAAAAAAAGCCACTATAGTTAACAAAATCTATAACTATGAATGAAGACTCTATTTTTTTAGGTGTTTGGAAAAAATAGAACAAGACAAAGTTAGTTTTTAAGTAGTTTAATTGTCTCTAAACATTACATTCGTATTTTTCGGTTTGGCTTTTCTGTGAATAATTGATCTACAGAGAATGAGTGTACAAACTTCATGAGTTTTTTCATATAATTGGGTGGTGTGGATCATGGTTTCCAACCATTTGTCTGGTCCTCACTTAGTCTTTAAGCCAAAAACTGAATGATGTGTCCCTTGCCTTTTGTTCTTTCTCTTGGGTTCAGTTTCTAACAAAAATATTGATAATTTACTTTGTTTGTCCTGGTAGACTTGTTGACTTTTGTCTAGCTCACCTCTTCCTATCATACAGACATTGAGAATAGCTATTAAAAGCTTAAACTGTCAACTATCCTTCAGCACCCCTTCCTTCCTTGAAACATTCATGTGGAAATAGTCTGCCCCTTCAAATCCTGTTCAGTGTTAGTTCAGTGCGTATATGCAAGAACAGAATGGAACTGACACGGCTGCAGATAGTTCAGTGTCAATATAATATTAAAGCAGAAAGGAAAAAAACCCCAACCAATAATAAAATGGCTAAATGTCCAGTGTAATTACTTGCACAGAAATCATTCTGCTTATGACCTTCTTTAAAGCTGGAGTTGTCATAACTGTCATGTTTGATGTAACTGTACTCTGAAAGAAATGTTGACCCTGATGAGCTGTAAAATCTACCAGGAAAGGTGTATAAGGACATTCATAAGTACAGAATTGCTATGCTAGCTGTTCCAATATTTGGGTAAGACACAGGTCTAATGGTGGGTTATTTTCTAAGAAAATTTTCGTTTCATACTTTTCACAAGTAATAGTACAATTAGCATAAAGATTTTCTGGGGAAAGACTGACCAATTAGAAAAAAAATTAATATTTTCTAAGCCAGCATATTGAAAAGGTAGGATAGAAACTAAAGATAACATTGCTCTTCTTGCCCCATGCCCCCTCCCCTCCAGCTTTTCCAATCTGATGATTGTAGAAGTGACACGTATTTTATGCTTGATGGATGAAAAGAGACAGTAAAAGGCAAGATGAGCTAATAACAGTAAAGTCTGTATTGAATCAGAAATGTGTCGAGGTACTGAGAGGAATCAAGATATGTGCTTCAATCATTAGAGTTTGTCACAAGTGAGATTTGTTGGTTGATGTGCTGTCAAAGTACTGAAAGAGAAAGGTTTTATAACAAGCAGCTAGACATGCAGAAAAAGAAGTTTAAGACCCAAAGGACTCAGTATAAATAGAAGTTATAAAGTGAAAAAGAGTAATAAAGTTGGCATCAAGAGAAGGGCAGTATTGATCCAGACTTTAAAGAAGACAAAACTTTTTCAGACACCTTGAAAAATGATCTTCTTAGGTTTTATTATCTTAAAAATCATTACATTTAATAATTAAGCATGTCTTCACCTCTCAGAAGAGACAAACTCAAAAATGGTCAAGTTGCATACAACTGTGAACACTGTTCTTATTCCATCTATCTGTTTCTAAAGTACAATACATTATCTTAAAAAATATGGATGTAATCCAGTTCTGGCTTGGTCTGAGTATACATTTTCTTAAAAATACACCTCATTACACTGAAAAATTTACCTAATTTAAAGCTACTTTTTAGCACTTTGGAAAGTATTTGATTTCATTGCAGAGTTTTGGAATGTGCAGTACTGTTCACAAATTCCTGCATGTTCCTTTCCTCCACATAATGTATACTGTTATCTTTTACTGCACATTGTTTACAAAATTCTTTATACTTACATTTGATTTTGGTTTTTTTTACAAATTCTAGTGGTTGACACAGTGTGACCTTCTCTACAACAGGACTTTTATTTCCCATAACCCTGCTCAAGTAACAACCACTAGTGGAGGTTGTAATGGATGTGTCTTGTCCTGATGGCTGCAGCCATTTCAGTAGACTCAATGCATTATGAGGTTGTGATGCAGATATTCCAAAATCAGACTCAGTAAATGATTACTGCAACAACTAGTCTTAGACTAGCTCAAAGAAAAAGAGATTATTTGGAATTTTTCACCTGAGAGCTGCAAGGGACCTGAGCCAAGAAGAATCAGGGGGGGAACTGGTCTCTAACCATGGTGCAATTATTTTTAATAGTGCAGTGGGAAAGAGAGACAAATCACACAAATTGATACTTGATTTCAAGAAATGGAACTGTAAAGAATGAGAAGTTTTCAAAGACAGAATGAAGCTGTTCAAAAAGGCTGCATGCAACAGGAAGGCTGCTATAAATGCTCTTTGTGTGTGTGTGTGTGTGTGTGTGTGTGTTTGTATGTGTGTGTTAGAAGACCAGTTAGACTGTGTGCCACAAATCAGAAAGAAACCAAAGTGGTCCAAACTTCCTTGCATGTCTTCCTGGAAAAGTTAAGGAGGCTGTTGAAGCTAATAGTTAGGCCTCTAAAAAAGTTGGAGAGCTTGGTCAAATAGGGAAAAGAGAAATACATGTAAAAATAATGGGTCAAGAGAGAAAATTTAGAGACCTAAACCAGAAAGGTCAGAAATAAAACTTTGCAAAGCATCATCACGTTGACAGAAAAACAGTACTTTAAACACATCAAAAGCAAGAAACCACATAGTGAATTGGTGAGGATTATTATTGTAAAGAATCTATGCCAGCTGATAAGGCCATAACTAAAACTATCAATAAATTCTTTGTTTCAAACTTTATCTTGGCTGAAGGTGTGGATCAGGACCAACAACTGACCTTTACTTTCTCTGAAGCAGAGGGGTCAGAGAAGCTAGATAAGATTGAAGTAAATATACAGGAACTATTATGTCATCTAGATGAGTCAGATGTCAAGAAATCAACAAAAACAGATGGCATTCAGTCAAGAGCTCTGAAATATCTCAAATATGAAGCAGTTGGTCTGCTAGACAAAGTGTATGACCTAGCATTGCAAACAGCCACCACCAAAGGACTCTGACACCATGAACTCTACAAAAGCTGCCAAGGATGGGATTCTGTAGAGATCAACAACTGACTTTTGTCACAGGTTTGACAGAAGAATCTGTAATAAACTAAAGATTTAGAATCAGTATGGCTTCTTTAGACATGTTGAGCCAAAGTTTATGAAGGGGATTCAATGGGCAAAAAATTAGTTTTAGAATCATTTCAGAAGATCCCATATGAAAAGTTACAAAAGGGAAAAATATTTCAGGGGATTGGAGAAAGATTAAGAAGCAAAGTATTTAAAGAGTGTTTTCAATAAATCGCAATTATTTTGAGCAGAACCAAAAACTCTTTCAGAATAGGGTTTTAATGCTCTCTTTTTTAATATTGAAAAAATTGTGAGGAAAAAGTAAAAGATTATGCAAAATCTTAATCACATTATCATTTCTGCAAGAAGACTCTCAGAACGTACTCCTATGCTAAGATAGGAGGAGAGTAACATATGGATCAGGTAGAAAAAACAGAATTATGAGTCTGGAGAGTATATTTTGAACTTCCCAGTGCCCACCCTTACTCCACCTCTGTGGCAGATTACTTTTTTCTGAATAAGTTTTTGATCTAATATAGCCTGAATTTTGTCAGAGACTGTGAGAATGTCCCAAATGTACGTTTTCACTAAGATGTTAGTTAAAAAATACTAACTTGGGTGGAGGAAAAAGGCAGATAAAGGCACTGAAAGACAGGGAAAATACATTTTCTGAAAGATAGGGAAACTCACTGAGTTAAATTTAATACCTGCATTATTACTCTGCAGGACAATAAAAAAATCCTACATTGTTTATACTTGCATGACATATCAGGAGGATCAATTTCAAGTCATATTTTTAGATTAAATTACCTCAGTTGGTTTCTTTACCATGTTTCACCCTATCAAAATTGTCATGTAGACTCCAAGAGTGGGAGCTGTTGGTGTAGAGAGTTCATCACTGGATCAGACTTCCAGAGCTACAGTTCTATTAATGTTTTCCACCTCATCTTCTTTCATATCAATATCACAAATCCCAGGAATTCCTCAGTGAGCTTTGTCTGTGAAATAGTAGTAAGAATGAGGAACAGGAACCTCACTCATGTGCTTATGATATATCCAGCCCTAGTTATATAGTTGTAGAGCTAGTGTGTTTTAGCTTATGGACTACTGAGCATAAAAAATGCAGTGACAATCACCTTAAAAATTCCCTTGGGGAAAGAAAAAGTTTTCATAATCTACCATTTTGTAAATAATCTTCTTGCATTGCAGATTCTAGACATTGTCACCACAGACCCATGGTGACAAATACCCATGTAATAATGACAATCGTTAGAGAAGGTCAGGGCTGGAACAACCCAGAATAAAGACATTTGTGGTTAATTTTTTTAACTTCTTTTTTCTGGAAGAATGGGGCCAGTCTAATTCATCTACTATTTCTCTTCTCTCAACTCTCTTCACAAAATTTTCCCCATGTTACTTCTCTCTTATAAAGGAGGGATTTCTCCCTTTCTGCTCTAGAAAAATGATGTCAACTCATTTACTTGTGAAGAATTAGTTTGGGCATATGCTACCCATTTGGAATCTCTGTATAATCAGTGTTTAGAGGAGTCCTGAGCCCCCTTCAGAGAACCACTTTAAGGGCTGCTGTCAATGTAGACTTCAGTATGTGCAGAGCTGTTTCTTTTTCACATCATGTAATTGTCTGAGACACTCTGCCCATTGCTATTCTACTAGGCTTATTTGGTTCCTACATTTATGGTATGGATGAATACTTTGCATCATTTCACCATCATTTTTCACAAACTCTCCTTTTTCTTGCTGCCCTGCTGGCTGAATCTACAATTTCAACTCATCTAAGTTCAGCTGAGTTCCTTTTCCTGCCATGTCTGACTCATTTTATTACTTACCCAGTGGATCTTTCTTCTCTTGTCCCAGGTCATTGCTTCCACTTTTTTTTTGCCTCACTGCTACATCATTGTTTTCCTGGTGATCTCTTCCTATTCTTGCTGGTCCTTTACATCATTTCATTACTTCTGTTCAAATCTAACCTCTCTGGGGACTCTGAGACATCATTTCACTTCATCCTGCTGCTGCAAATGTATCACTCCCTCAGCTGCCTTTTACTGCAGACATGGAGATCCAAGGATAATAGAACTCTATTAGTACATATATAATCATACTTACCCTAGTGAATCAATCAAATTGAATGGCTTCCTCAGAAATTATGAAAAGTGTGGACTACTGATTTAGCTTAAAACATTCCTTCTTCAATTTTTCGTTTTTGTCTGTGAAAGAATTACATAAACAGTGGGGGAGAGGAAATTTGATTGCATGACAGAAACCAGAGAAACAAACTCCAGCAGGGTGCTGCCAGATGAATGACAAAAGAAAGCTGAAAAACATTGAAAATTTTCCTTATTTGTAGTAATCTGTGCTTTTGTATCTGAGAATGTTAGGTAAAAAATGGAAACAAATGTGATTTGCAAGCAGATGATATTAGTTTTTTTGGTGTCAACTGTATGACTTCAACTGCAGGTAGACTTGATTTTATAATAGAATGAATTGCACACTGAAGACTAGCAGTCCATGCTTCTCATTAATGCTTTTATTACTATTTTCATTTAAATTGAGCATCATTATTGAAATATATGCCCTTATTTTTACCACATATTTAACTTTATATGAACAATTGGTGCTTAAAAATCCCATATTTTCGTTCATCCTGAATCCTGAAGACAAAAAATAGCCCAGATACAAACTAAACTCTTCCGCTTGTCTCTCTGAAGTACTTTGAGAGATTTTAAGCTGCTGTAATGCAGTACTCACCAGGCTCTAGTGTCTGTGCTCAACTTGTTCTTTAAGAGAAGTCCATATGTAATCGTTTTAATAAGGAAACATGATAGAGTATATTAGAGAAGCTGATGAAATTTTTCAAGGATTATGACATTGCAGCTTCTGTTTGCAAACATTCAAAAGGGTTTTCTCAAAGGCAACATGCCAATATATATTTTCATATTAGAAAACCCTTTCACAATCATGTTTTCACACATATGGATCAATAATTAAAAATTAGAACCCAGATAATTCCTATTAATACACTAGAGAGGATAGTATCTCATGCTAATTAAAATGAATGCCTCTATATCTTCATTAATTTTTTCCTTAAACTATTCAAACACATTGTCAAATTTAGTTTGCTTTCATGTTTCTACTGTATTTTATGAGCTCTAAAAAGGAAAACAGCTTAACCTCTTTATTATATAAATAAAATGTTCATTGAATGCACAAGGATCTTTAAAAGTTCCATGAATGGTACAGAACAGTAGTGGTACAGAAACAGTAGTGATGCTTTCAATTATGATTGTAGGCTGTCCACTTCTGAAGCTGGGAGTGCATCAGCAGGAGATGTAATAGCAGATCTGATAATCCAGAGGGAAAATTGCAACAATCCAGACATGTATTTTAGCTTCTATATAAAAGCTGAAGTAAGGGAAAGTAGATAAACCCATTTTGGGCTTTTTTTCTTTGTGTGTGTGTGTGTGTGTGTGAGTGTAGCAGGGGAAATTTAAATGAAATCTTATCTACTTCTCTTACAAAAGCTTTTGTATCCTATATGAGGCCAGGTAAGAGAAAAATTAATATTTTGGAAGATACACACTTATTCGGGAATTGATTTAAAAATACTTTTCCCCCTAAAACTAATATTCTTCTGGTATAAATCACAACTTCCTTTTTATACCAGTTGCATGTAAGGTGCTGATGGCTTCTTTGAGGAAAATATTTTTGTCATTCTCTTTCCTCCACTCTTATCTGTATTCTAAAGCAATTTTTCTCAGCCTTCTGACACTTATCAGAGAGTCTCCATGATGGTGGTCAATGTTCCAAAACATTGTGTTCAAGAATGGGGATAATAAAAACATAGAAATTTTGAAGTGACCTGCTGCCTCTTCTCCAATACATGCTCTAGAAAAGGTCATAGTTCCTCATAGATTCCTGAAAAAAAAAGATTTTGAAACTTGAAGTGTGAGATTTTTGTACTGATTATATAAATACTCTACAGCAAACAGTACCTGCATAATACAGTACTCATAAATTATACTGTCCAGGTATCTGAGACAAAACAATCCAGGTAATTCTACTTTAAATTTTTACCTTTTTTTTAATGAAACAGAGGGAGGAATAGTAGACAAAACTGATGGGATGTTTGGAATTTTTTAATTGTGTGTAATCTAAACAGACACCTTTGCCAGGATGGTTCAGTTTCTGTGCTAACTAGGTGGAGTTCTGTAAGTCTTCAGATTGTATATATCCAATATATATATGTTGGATATAAATATAAAGTATAAATTCTTTAAGGCAGAATATTCCCAGATATTCATGAGCCGCTCTGGTGCACAATGTGCCCTATCTTTCTTCACTGCCAGTCTTTTCCATAAAGCCCAGAAAGCACATATGACACACAGTGAATATAGTAAATTAGAATTTTTCTCAATATTTTTTGTAAGAAAATAGAACCTAGTAGAAATGTGGGTAAAAATTTACATGACAAATATACTCAAAAAGGAATTTTAACAGGCAAGGTAATTATATAGGATAAAGAATTAATTGAAAGTTTGTGAATGGAGAATTATTTTATCCTTCAAGGTACCCACTGAATGTAAATCGTGTTTATCTATCTTTGGTAGAAAGACAAATACATGATCTGTATTTTTTAGAAACCCAGATTTCCATGTTGTATCAAGTTTTCCTTTCAAAGCTGCTGTACTGAAAACTAGAACACTAAAACAACCTCTAGATTTTAATCAAAGTCAGAAATACTGTATGTTAACTCCAAAACCAGATTTGCAAAACTCACAGCCAAAAACAAACTAAAGTAAGCTATTTTCTTTTTAAAATTGTAAGTTAAAAAAGTCTTTGTTTCTATTTTCAACTTGTGCTACATCTTAACATCTGGGCAATTATGCAAACCTGTAAATTACATTTTTCCCCTCTGAGTTAATTGGCATAAAATTATAATGAAAAGAATTCAAAACCTCAGTGCAAAATTATAGACTCATAGAATGAAATTGTAAACACACTGATTAGCATGTAAAATTTTAATGAGACTGTGTTTTGATAGAAAAATCTTCAAACCAAGAGAGGTGTGCAGCAACTTTCAGCAAATATTTTGCTTAATTAATGAATTTCAATAATTGATAGTTTTACCCCAGATTTAAGTACCATTACTGAAACCACCTCTCTTTTCTTCTTTTTTAATGAGACTGCTGTAAAGAAGTGTGAAGTTGTTTAAAACATAATCCCTTTCTTCTGAAAAGATTTGGGACGAGAAAGTTGATGTCCAAGTGAAAAATGGAAGTGCAATTAGTGCTTCTTAAGTTTATTCTAAGGCCTGCTGTTCTGATACTGGGGGTGGGGGAGATCTCAGACTTAGGGTCTCTGAAAAATCCAGAGAAACTGCAACTTTGCTTGATCCCAGCAGAACTTCCATATTATATTCAGAATGACTATCATAATGCTTTTGGCATGAAGAAAGTAGGAATAATGACCACCCCTTTAAGAAAAACTTTTTTTTCTGAAATTCTTGGTAACTTTTACAGGCTAGAAGAATAGAAATAGATACCTTACTTAAAGACTGAATTGATAGACTTAGTCTTTTTCATTCAAGTAATTTGCAGGTGTCACATTTTTTCCCTCAAAATTCAACCATGGAAGTTATGTACTGTACACTTCACTTGTTGTGGGGGGTGTTTGGTTTTTTTTCTGTTACATTAATATATATATATAAACTTGGAAACCTGTAAGTTGATACTTATGCAAATTCTGGAAAGAACTGAATAAAATCCTTCAGAATCACCACATTTAATCATAAATTGGAATGAACGGATACTGTCAAATATTTATTATGTCTAAATGAAAATATTTTAAAGCATTGAAAAATAATATTGCATATCAGTGTAAAAATTTGTAAGTTTTGAATACATTTAGTCACTGTATTAATCTAAATATAAATTCTTGACTGTGCCTAGTAGACCTTAACTGAAACAAATTTTTAGGTTGGTTTAGTAGCTCCACAGAGCCATGCTTAAATTCAGTCAATCCATATTGCATGTCACTCCCAGCTACCATATCCTACTGCTCAAAAGGCTGTGTGAAGCACAGACCACCTGGTAGAAAGTGATTGACCCAGAGAAGGTGGAATACATAACCATGTGCACCATTTCTGACTCTCAGAGAAGAGAAAGATGCCTAAAATAGTTTTTAGCTAATTCAAGCTCATTTCTACACCAGGCAATGTACATACAGAGATATTTTCCACTTTAGTACAGTGCATGTACCATTCACACTATTGCAGGCTCTTGGGAACAGAGATGTATAAGTAGTTTGGTTTGAGTCTTTGAATTATGTTTATGGGTAGGAATCACTTGACTGAAACACTTTCCTATTAGTTCCCTCCTGCTTCACAGTTTCACACTAATGCTTATGTGGAAAGGAAAAAGAAAAACTACAGTTTTGCTGCTGCGTGAGTTGCACATCCTAAACTTGAACAGGTTGTGGCATTTTGTGCCATATGGTATGCACGTCAGCGGAGTGAAGGGCATGCCTTGTCACATCGTATCCCATAATGACTTTTTGGGAGTGAAATATCTTTTCCAGCTGAGGTGAGCCTTTCACTTCACTGATCTGCAACTTACACGTCTCAAGTAACACAGCTGTTTTTGGAAACTAACCTCCTGTTAAGGGAAAGTGTGACTTGACAGAAAATCTAGCCTTTGATTTATGAGACTCAAGATCTTAACAAGATATAGAACTTCCTAATAGAAACTGTTCAAGGTGAAAGTAGTTTTATTATGGTCCAGTTGTCCTGATATTATGTAAGTTATGACAGCTTCCCTTCAGAAGGGTGATTTCATATAGCTAAGATAGATGAGTTTATTATTACAGGAAAAATCAGGCTAGGTTTTTCTCTGACCATCCAGAGTTTACCATGAGTTTACCAAAGTAAGAAGAAATCAACTCTTTGTTGTCTGTGACTCGTTCCAGAAAGTAAATTTTCATTCTCAGAAGAAAAAAAAAAAATCTTATTTGTAAACTTTTGGAAGATGCTAGCTAGTGAATTTCAAACATCATCTAGATTTTCCACATTTTCACATTAATTATCTAGGTCACTGGCTAGATAAGGGCTAGGTAGACCAAACTAGGGAGCCACCAAACCAACCTTGTTCTTCTTACCAGCCACTCTCTGTGTAAAGAACCTTTTTCTAATATCCAACCTAAACCTTCCCTGACAGAACTTCAGGCCTTTCCCTTGGGTCCTGTCACTCATCATCACGGAGAGGGGATCAGTGTCTGCCACTCCTCCTCCCTTCACGAGAATTTGTAAACTGCAATCAGGTCTCTCCTCAGTCTCCTCCTCTCCAGGCTGAACAAAGTGACTTCAGCCTCTCCTCATACTCCTCAAGGCCCTTCACCATCTTGGTAGACCTCCCTTGAACAATCTCTAGTAGTTTAATCTTTCTTACACTGTGGCACCCAAAACTGCACACAATATTCAAGGTGAGGCTGCCCCAGCTCAGAGCAGAGCAGGCCATTCCCCTCCCTTGTCCAGCTGGCGATGCTGTGCCTGATGTCCCCAGGACAGGGTTGGCCCTCCTGGCTGCCAGGGCACTGCTGACTCACATTCAACTCTTCTTTTCTAGTTAAATGGCAGTAGTAAGTGCTTCAGAATCATAACTTATAATATCAGGTTTGATCTAACTAAATGTAAGGTCAAAAAATGTTAATTTATTCCATTTATAATTTTTTTGGGGTGAGTTTCTGTGTTCTTTTAAAGCTTTTTTAAAAATAATTACTTTTCTCAAGATATTTCAAAGTCCTCACTTTTTGACACCTAGAGTTATGGGTGCTGGAGTTATTATTAATAACATATTTTAGTCTTTAAGCTAAGCAAAAGCCCTGTAATACCTCTTTACAACAACAGAAGTTTTTTGTCTGACTAAACATAAGGTTTAATATTTTTTGTTATTCTAAGATATTTGTAAAATATGTTGTCTTAATGTATACACTATGTATTTCCTTACAGACCTCACATATATGTAAAATACATTTCATTTCTGTATAAACTTATATATTTGTCATCAAATTGGGTAACAGTGTAGAGACTTTAAGTAAAATATTTTATTGAGTTCATNCAGAGATGTATAAGTAGTTTGGTTTGAGTCTTTGAATTATGTTTATGGGTAGGAATCACTTGACTGAAACACTTTCCTATTAGTTCCCTCCTGCTTCACAGTTTCACACTAATGCTTATGTGGAAAGGAAAAAGAAAAACTACAGTTTTGCTGCTGCGTGAGTTGCACATCCTAAACTTGAACAGGTTGTGGCATTTTGTGCCATATGGTATGCACGTCAGCGGAGTGAAGGGCATGCCTTGTCACATCGTATCCCATAATGACTTTTTGGGAGTGAAATATCTTTTCCAGCTGAGGTGAGCCTTTCACTTCACTGATCTGCAACTTACACGTCTCAAGTAACACAGCTGTTTTTGGAAACTAACCTCCTGTTAAGGGAAAGTGTGACTTGACAGAAAATCTAGCCTTTGATTTATGAGACTCAAGATCTTAACAAGATATAGAACTTCCTAATAGAAACTGTTCAAGGTGAAAGTAGTTTTATTATGGTCCAGTTGTCCTGATATTATGTAAGTTATGACAGCTTCCCTTCAGAAGGGTGATTTCATATAGCTAAGATAGATGAGTTTATTATTACAGGAAAAATCAGGCTAGGTTTTTCTCTGACCATCCAGAGTTTACCATGAGTTTACCAAAGTAAGAAGAAATCAACTCTTTGTTGTCTGTGACTCGTTCCAGAAAGTAAATTTTCATTCTCAGAAGAAAAAAAAAAAATCTTATTTGTAAACTTTTGGAAGATGCTAGCTAGTGAATTTCAAACATCATCTAGATTTTCCACATTTTCACATTAATTATCTAGGTCACTGGCTAGATAAGGGCTAGGTAGACCAAACTAGGGAGCCACCAAACCAACCTTGTTCTTCTTACCAGCCACTCTCTGTGTAAAGAACCTTTTTCTAATATCCAACCTAAACCTTCCCTGACAGAACTTCAGGCCTTTCCCTTGGGTCCTGTCACTCATCATCACGGAGAGGGGATCAGTGTCTGCCACTCCTCCTCCCTTCACGAGAATTTGTAAACTGCAATCAGGTCTCTCCTCAGTCTCCTCCTCTCCAGGCTGAACAAAGTGACTTCAGCCTCTCCTCATACTCCTCAAGGCCCTTCACCATCTTGGTAGACCTCCCTTGAACAATCTCTAGTAGTTTAATCTTTCTTACACTGTGGCACCCAAAACTGCACACAATATTCAAGGTGAGGCTGCCCCAGCTCAGAGCAGAGCAGGACATTCCCCTCCCTTGTCCAGCTGGCGATGCTGTGCCTGATGTCCCCAGGACAGGGTTGGCCCTCCTGGCTGCCAGGGCACTGCTGACTCACATTCAACTCTTCTTTTCTAGTTAAATGGCAGTAGTAAGTGCTTCAGAATCATAACTTATAATATCAGGTTTGATCTAACTAAATGTAAGGTCAAAAAATGTTAATTTATTCCATTTATAATTTTTTTGGGGTGAGTTTCTGTGTTCTTTTAAAGCTTTTTTAAAAATAATTACTTTTCTCAAGATATTTCAAAGTCCTCACTTTTTGACACCTAGAGTTATGGGTGCTGGAGTTATTATTAATAACATATTTTAGTCTTTAAGCTAAGCAAAAGCCCTGTAATACCTCTTTACAACAACAGAAGTTTTTTGTCTGACTAAACATAAGGTTTAATATTTTTTGTTATTCTAAGATATTTGTAAAATATGTTGTCTTAATGTATACACTATGTATTTCCTTACAGACCTCACATATATGTAAAATACATTTCATTTCTGTATAAACTTATATATTTGTCATCAAATTGGGTAACAGTGTAGAGACTTTAAGTAAAATATTTTATTGAGTTCATATAACTTTCTTCTATATAAATAAACCTGAATAATGTGAACCCATTGAGTCTTACTAAACAAGGTATATAAATCAGAGTAACTCTAGCAATCATGTTATAGACAAATTGTTTACTAATTTGTGAAGTCAGATGAACTTTGAAAAGTTAACATGAAACAAATAATTTTATTAATATAAGGTATTGGTTCATTTTCACAAAATGCTTAGGATAATAAATAAACTAACCCAACTTCTATAAAAAGTTAAAATATATGAAGGTAGCAATAGATTTTGTACAAGTTATCATTGTCTGTTTTGATGTACAGTATATAAATGCTCTACTGTCATGTAGATTACTCCTCTTTGTAAAGGATAGCTTGCATGAGACTGGAGTCTATGCAAATTTTATTAGAATTGTTTCCATATATTCAAACAGGTTTTGTTTCCCTTGGTAATGGCATAACTTCTCCCCTTCTAAGAGGAACTAGAAGATATATTTCTTCTGTATTGATTCCATGGTTTTCAGAATTTCCTCACAAGTCCATTAAATTGAAAAACTTTACTCAGATTAGTATAGAATGATTTAAAAAAGGAAACCAGGAACTGATTGTAACTAAGTGATCCCTGATGTGGTGACCAGATGCAGTTTCCTTCAGAGATATTGACACGATGCCCTGAGATGCCCTGGTGGACCCCTCAGAGACCCAACAGGAGCAGCAATGAGTGCAGAGGCCCCCTTCAGACTGATGGGGATGGTTTTGTAACTAATGCACCATGAAAAGTGAACCTATTGCAACTTGGAAAAGTGATGGCATGGTTTTGAGGAAGCACTACCAATTCACTAAACTGATATTCAGAAGTCAATCCAATTGTCTGCCTGAGACAAAATAAAGGCAGCTGATATTTTTTCATCATTCAAATAGTAGTCAGTCAAGAGTGCTACTACTAGAACTTAGCAGTCTGCACTGCTGCTCTCACTTTCACTATAGAAGCTGTAGATTTGGTGCATAACCAAAGGGAAATCCAAGTTTTTACCTTCTAAAAAGAGATAAATATTATAAGCTGTGATTGAAGGCAATGATTTAAATGGAATGGAGGGTTTTATTTTAAAAAAGTGTATACAAGACCAGTTAAATACTATGCCAAATCTGATTAGTTGCCCTGTTTATATTCCTGGCAAAAAGTGAAATGTATCATTATATGGAAACCATACTAGGAACAAAAGTGTCATGAGTGTTTAACTGCATGCAGATAATGCTCATCATTTTTGCCAACCTTGAAATGAAGTACAGGCAGTTTTCAAGATCTAATAAGATCTGATATATTAATTACAGGATTGTTTTTTGTTTTCCAGTTTTAATTTCAGGGCAACTGTAGTTCAAGCATAGATTTAACTCTCAGCACTATTTTGGCAGATACTGTTACTCCTGGCACTTCAATATAATAAAACTAGATCTTAATGAAACTGGAGACAACTTGAGCAGCAGCTCTGCACTTGATTTAGAGACAGTTTGAAAGTAAATATAACAAAAACTGTTTTACTAGAGAAATGGGAATTTACCCATCTCTTTTATCTTATGCTTTTAACTCTCTATAACACTATCAGGTTTGTTGATGTGGTGCTATGATGAAGATTATACCAAATTCCCTCCATGCCAGGAAAAATGGAGCACTTCTTACTGGCACTCCAAGGTATATGACATTGGCTCATAGTGACAATCCCATAGTTTAAAGCAGAGCAGAAAGGAGTAAACAGCCAGCATTGTGTGACCCAAAGTGAAAGCCTCCTGCAGCATAATTCAAGGGGATCTTTGGCCCTTCCATTAGTGTCAAAGTTGTATCTACTGTTTTCTAAGGTTCATTCTTTAAAAAAAGTAAAATAAAGCTTCTGAACATAGTCAAACAGACACACCAGGGGTATCTCCCTACAATTAGATTTTAATCCATCTCAATTAATCTTTTATTTCATAGTAACTGAAAATTTATTTTTAATGAAACAAACAAACAAAAGTGAAGACTGACAAACTACATTTTCATAGTAGAGTATGGTTTCAGTATGAAAATTGTTTCAGTTCCACAATCACTCAAAGCATCTAATTGTAAGAAAGTCTCAGTAACAATATAGCTGAAATAACAACAAATTCCATAAGAATCTCTATTTTCTGAAAGCTTTGAGTCTCATAACTATGAAATTTTTTTTCTCATGTTGATCATTTGTCATTGAAAACGTGTGAAAGAGACCTTAAAAATATAACTTGCAACTTCTTATCTTAGTTCTGTACTGAGCAGAGAAAGATAGAGCAATTAAAAAACATGTTCCATCACTGAAAATTCATGGTTGGAATTTAAATTGGATTTCAAGATCAGGGGAAATAATGTCATAATGAGTGTTAGTATGCAAAAAGTCATAGAAAGTTAATGGACTTTAAAAACTGACGCATTGCTCTAGAAGACTCATTAACATGTTCCTTGGCTTCATAAGAGAAATAACTAATGATAGATGCATTGAATTAATTAAAAGAAGAAGCTCCCAGCACAGAGATATGTATGTAGGAAATGACAGTGATAAACTATGAATTAAAGGAAGAAAATATAGTTTATGTAAAAATAATAATAATTTAAAAAATCTTGAATTAAATGTACCTCGATAAAACTCTTCTGTTTAGGTTCAGAAGATTTTGATAGTCATTTTTTAACTCCTTTGCAATTTTCACTTATGAAATTGAAGGAGACAGTATTGAAGCTTTAAAAGTTTTTCAGTTATCCCTGGAACTCAATTTGAAGGAAAAGGTACCATAGTAACGTATCTGCATATTTAATGACAGTGCTGCCCAAACTCAAGAGATTTCAATATTATACCTGAAAGAGAAAATTACTTAGCTGTAATTTTGCTCTTTAAAGGTTGTCATTATACAGGTTCTCATTATCCAAGCTCAAAACTCTACCTTGGGAGCTAGAAGGATTATACCTCTTCTATTAATTTAATGGGAATAAATGGGCACTGAAAATCAAAGGCGTCAGTACCACCCTGATAATCTCTTTCACTCAGGAGAATTAGTGAAAAAATTTAGGATTCACAAGGCAACAATAAACAGATTATACAACGTTTGGGAATGTTGTATCAATAAACTCTTAATATATAACAAACACACTTTAGGTACTCCTTTCTAAAAATGATGGTTATTTTCCTAACTGTAATAGGCCAGAAGAGAGGGAAATATAAACACATTTTTATCAGTAATCATGCACATAACTTAGTTAGTGATCACACAGTCTATTAACAATCAAATATGTTATACATATTGAATCCTTTTCTAATAACAATCAAATTATGTTACATGTATAGGATTCTCTATCACCAAGTGCCATAATGAATCCTGAAACTTGGTAAGAGAATGAAATGCAACTCTGAATCAGAAAGAATAACACAAAAATTAAGCCATAAAAACCCACCCATAAAACCTGTTCATATAAATAATATTGAGAAAAAATTATATACTTCTTGTGGTGCGCTTTATTTACATAAGGGAAAGCTTATTTCAGAAATCAAGTGTCCAAACTTACCACAGTACTCCTACAAAATACAGCTCTGTAACAGAATGTAAACTGATCTTAGCCACTGAGTACAGGAGAATTCTGATTATTGCAGAAATTTAAGTGAGATAGTTAAAATTGATTAAATGAACACAATTGCATTATACCTGACAAAACTATAAGGCAAGTTAGATCTTTCCTCCAGCTCTTCTGCAATTCCTTTCTAATTCTGCCCTTAAGCTCCATGCAATTACAGTAAAGCTTCCAACACCTGGGAGCCATTTAAATTCCACTCTACAGCTCAGAGCCAAACTGAGAGGCAAGCAGGCCCCTTAATTCTACCAGGGACATAGATGTCACATGCATGAGAAACAGGCACAGTCACGTTCTCAGCACAAATAAAGATTTTTTTATGTAAAAAAAAGCATGAATCAGAGAGAAATAGATAATTTCATTGAATTTTATTGGTTGCTTAATGATAGAGTATAGGATAATTCAGATAAGGACCTACTTGAAATTTGACATATTCTAAAAACAAGATGAAGATAAAAAAATTAAGGGAACACACACACACATGGTTTAAAACTGGAAAGATCATGAAATGAAGACCCATAATTAAATGAAAAGAGAGAAGTCAGCTAAATAGTCACATCATGACTTAAATTTAAAACTCCATTCTGTATGTCAAAATTACCTCCCACAAATGATGTTTCAGATATATGTTACAGGAGCTTAGTTTAAAATCAGATTAATCAGTGAAAATCTTTCTCACCAAATCCTGGTGCTGAATAATGGCAACAGAGTACAAATGTGAAATATAATTAAAAAATGAGGGAATTTGTTAAAGATCAGAAATATACATGTTGTCCCAGATTGTGACACCATCCTGTACTACTTAAAATACATAGGTAGTGTGAGGGTGTCTCTTTCTTAGAAGTTTTAAAAGCAGATTTAGATCTGCATATTCATCCCTTAAGCAATTAAGTTGCTCATCATGCACCCTCCTTCCCTGGAAAAGAGTTAACAGTCTGCATTTGTGAGGGATACATATAGTCACACAAGCAGACGTGTTTATTACTTCATAAAATTATGCTGGTATTTCTTTTCCTTTATAAACTTCTTTTTCAATCATCTGTCTTATTTCTACAAAAGGATTCTCTTTCTCATTTTAACTAAGGAATTGTATATCTCTAAGATGTATTGTTCCACTGTAAACAAAAGAAAAATATACATGAATGAAAAAAAACCCAGCAAACCAAATAAAAGTTCTTGTTTTTGTCACAGACATAATTGTACATTATAGGTTTGTAAAGTGTGTATAATTTGCCAAATTCAGTAATTTTGCTCAAGTTACCTCCATTTTGCAGCAATAATGAAGAGTTCAGATGCACATAATTGAGAATATAATTTTCCATGCAGGAATACTCTGCAAGTGTAAACTGTCACCATCATTCAGTCTGCCAAGGAAGAAGCTGAAAGGTATTCCTACATTCTGTGCAGCCATCAACATTTAGGTCTTCCAGAAACAGAACTATGGTCTCTAGGGACTATAGCAAAGCAGGCATCACTGGAGAAATGCATAAAACAGTGTTAATTCTTATTCAAATTGGTGGTTATTTTTGGAGGGTTATCTGCAATAAAATTTACCAAAAAGAAGTTTTTATCACCATCTCATAGAGAAAGAACTGGCCAGGTGTAAAAATTTCCTATGATATACTCCAAGAAAATGTGTTTGTAATACAGCATTCTCATTGTCAGCTCTATGTTTTACAGGGAAAATAAATCTAGAAGCAAATAATTAGTGCAATGACTATACACTTTTTTTTTTTTTTGTCTGAAACCATAAAAAACTTTACCATAGATAGATTTGGCCAATTAAAGTTATTTGATGTCTACAATAATAGAAGTTAGCTAGGAAAACGAGTAATCAGTTGTAGGCTTTTTGAAACGGTGTGGTAATTTTAAAACAGACGATATAATTCAGTACTGCTCCCCATAATTGCCAGAGCTTGGCTACTATATCCATTGCTTAGAGTTCTGCTGGCAGCCCACTGGCAATGGGCACATTCACATCTCACAGCAGGACCCCACTAGAAGGTCACTCATGCATAAAGAGGTGAAGTATGCTCACCACGGGAGCACAATCTTTTGGAACAACTGGCAGATCAGCAGATTCCACTTGTTCAACCTTAATAAAGACTCACAGCAGTAACTCTGTTTAACCAGCAGAGTTCAACATCTGAAACCTTGTCCTCGACAGAAATTGTCCACAGATTGCTTCTGAAAGTGGCCCCACAACACAATAACCAATCAGTTCCTGCCATGCTGCACTATTACCTTGATGACCCATTTAATAGCTGGATATTATAAAGTCCTTTTTGGTGTTTTGACAGTCAAAAAGGTCAAATGGGAGAGTAATTTCTACCCTTACAATTTTGGAGACCCATAACTGGGTTTTGTAAGTATATGATATTTTTATGCAAATATACCAGTAGCTAAAGGGAAGTAAAACTGGAAAAAAGTGATGATGGAGAGATTGCAAACATTTTAAACTCCTTTATTTGACATTATTCCATTTAAATATTAGAAGTGAATTAGCATTTAAAAAATATTTTTGATGAGGATGTCACTGATCTTTTGTTTGTTTGCTTTAGTGTACATCTACTTAAATAAAGTAGCAAGATTCTGTTTTTCTTTTCTCCTCATTTGTTTTAGATTTGTGCAATCTGAAACTTTGATTTAAACCAGGTTCCATTCGTAGCTGACCAGGTACAGAGAGAAAAGTTGAGATCGCTGAAGTTCGTTATCATTACCCAAAAGTGACTTATAGTAGCATAAATAATTCATTACATTCCCTTTTAATTTCTAACAGAAAACTACCTGTGTGACATAAAATCACATTTCAGAGACTTTAAATAGAGAAATGCAAACATTTGTTCATGGCTTTCATTAGCAATATTTACAATGACTTCACTAGGTGAAATCATGTCTAAATCATTCTCATTTTACTATGCTGAGTAACACATTCAGTAAGATGTATATGACCTCAGAACATCATCAACAGCCTAAAGAGAAATGGAAATGGTCTCTTAGCTGTGATAGAGATGAAACTGTAAAGTCTGGTACTCTAAAGGACTAGTAAATGGAACTCTAAATGACTGAAGGAGAGAATGCAGAAGGAGAGTGTACAGTTTCTTTTAGGAGAGTGTCGAAATACATGGTGAGGCAAACTGGAAAAACAAGGCAAGTAGAAGGCATTGAGAACAATAAAATTTGTTGCCTGCCACAGTGGTTTAGGAAAAAATTTAAAGGAGGGAATACACTTGAACCTAGATGAGGAAGCTTTGCACAAAATACAATTATTCATTTTATGTTAAAATGGTACGTAGAAGGTAGGACCCACCTTGGTAATATTTCTTGACATATATTCGAAGTGGTGGGTCTTTTTCCTTAAAATATATTTTGCATTAGAACACAGCAACTAATACTGATAAAAATGTTATGTAAATATTTAAATTTTTAGGTAAGCATTTAAGTAAATATTTATATGTTGACTAAGCTGAAACCAAAGAGAATATTTGGAACCAACATGTAATGCGTGCACAGCACTTCAAAGTCTGTTGTTTCTATTTTCCCCTTTTGACAAAACAAACAAAAACCAACCAAACGCAACTCTGTAGATATAATTGTGTTAATGAACAGAAATATATACTCAATAGTCATGTTTAAGCATCCTAATTATACAAAATTATTGAAGATCAAATATAAAATTTTAAAGTAATTAGAACCATCTACAGGTTATTGAGGAAAAGAACATGAACAATTGCCCTGATTCTTTACATGGTTTCATCTGTTTATGTTCCCATATTTAGGCAATTTCTGCATCTCCACAAGCAGTTTTTACTAGACCCCAAAGAATTCACGTATTTTTGACACGCATTAACCCGAGTTTCTCATTAGCTGTCTAGACCAGAACACGGTACAGTATATTAAAATCCAATACGCCTCATTTGTAGCTTGCAAGGCTAGTCTTGCACTAAACCAAAATAATATTAAGGGAGCTTAAATAATATTTTCTATATTTAGATTCAGAAAGATTTAGCTGCATGTAAAGCAGACTCTTCTGAATTATGTCATGAATATCAAGTGAAAACTGATAATGACTCTTTTGTTGAAAAAAACTGTCTTGCACAGAAATTTAATTCAAGCTCTGGAACTTGCAGAAATCAGCTAATATTGTTGATGACAATTATAAGAGTATACCACGCATGAAACATATGACAGGATATATGCCATGCAGAAATTACATTTCAGTAGTTTTTAAATGGGAATACTTGTTTTTATTTAGAGTATATTTAAAATACTT
Source organism: Notiomystis cincta (assembly GCA_013398075.1). NCBI lineage: Eukaryota > Metazoa > Chordata > Aves > Passeriformes > Notiomystidae > Notiomystis > Notiomystis cincta. The sequence continues at coordinate 100,678 of VZRX01009972.1, forward strand.
ATATTCTTAGACATTCTTCAGTTGTGAAACAAACATCAGTTTAAAATAACTAAAAGTGAATAGGTGATCGTAAAGAAAATATTTCTCTGGTTTTCTATAATCAATAAATGTATGGAATTCAAGGTATAACTTATAGAAGTGCTCAATTATAACAGCATGAATTGATCATACTTTAGAGTGCTGCAAGATGCTTCCATGCCAGCATTACAAAGTGATAGATAATTTCTTTTTAGATGGTAATGCTTGTTTTATAGAGTTGCTTATCTTCAACTTGTGTAAATTAAGAGTTACTCCAGTGGAAAAAAATTGTTCTAACATTGCAAACATATTCAAATTGAAGAAAACAGAAATAGTATCTCTCAAGTACACTACTGGAAAGGTTTACAATAAAGAAAAAATATAACATGAAGATCTATATCTGTAGATAGGAATAAATGCAAAATAATCTTCTTGCTCAGCATCTCAGCATTCCAATATGTCTTAGAATTAAAGAGTACAGATGAAAAATGCAGTTGTTATTTTGTTTTCAATAACAGAAAATTGTAGGTAGGAAGGGGTAAATCCCCTCAGGAAAAAAGGTATAAATAAATATCCCAATCAATAGATTGCAAGTTGATTGCTATGAGTAGCAAGAAATAGCTAGGAGAACCAGCTGTTTTATTGCTCATATAGAATCTTTCTCAGAAACACAAGTGCATCAGAAGGGGTTTCCTAAGTGCTGAGAAACATTCAGAGACAACAAAATTGCTCTTCTTCTGAATTAAGATAGACTGAAGACATTTTCAGGAAAAGGAAAGAGACTGGGGTATTCCTCCAGTATATAGACAATATCCTAGAATTTCCAATTTCTTATTCCTATTTTGTATGACATAAACTTGAATTTGGTCTCAAACATCCAAAGAGAACACACATACAAGATGTTGATAAGTATGAGAGCTTTTATCTGTGTAGCCTTTTGAACAACTGAATGCTCTGCATACTTTGGTAATGGCACAGAACTCAGCTAGTAAAATGCAGATTAATTTCCGTTATCCAATACATAGTTACTACTTAAATTGTAAAAGGCTTTGCAGAACTCTGGCTTGCAGTAGCCAATTTTTTGACCCAGACACCCAGATGGTGAGAACAATGTTATCAAAGCCAAAATCTGAAGAGACCTTGAACAAGGACCTTCTGCATGACTTTTGAATGATCTCAGAGCTACTTCTATTGTCTGAAATGAAATTCTATTCCCACTGTCTAGATTGACAGAGGTTCTATTGTCAAGCTGATAAAAAAAAGCTTTCACATCTAAGTTTTCTCCAGGCTCCTACACTAAAGTAGACTGACAAAATCCTCATTTTTTTTAACATCCTCATGTTTAACAGAAACTAATGCTCGAATTGGCTACATTAATTCTTCAAAAGAGTAGTTAAGATTGATATATAGCTAAACAAGACAAGAAGATGTCTAGACTAGAGACAAGCTTTGTGTCGTAGACCTATATGAGCCAAAGAAATACAAATACTCATAATAAGAACTGTGACAGTGTAGGTCTCTAGTTTAGTATAAGCACCTGTTTCATTATTTAACTTGGTCAGATATAATTCCTTAAAACATATCCAAACAATGTAATTCAACTAGTATACTGTATTTCTGAGTATTAATTTCCTCTTAGCATTGTAGCTGTAGCAATAAATTTATTTTGAAGGCTACTAGGTCTTTTTGCAAATAAAATTCTCTGTATAATGTGGTAACCAATCCTCAACAGGCTTTAGGGTTTTCTAATATGTCTATAGACTGTAATTATAGTTTATATATTATATTGGAGTGAATTAAATCATTACTAATTCAAGAGATCTGTCAATAAATTGTGACAATACATGTCCATAACTGTAAAGCCCTACCTGTAGCTATGCCAACCAAACAGCAAAACCTCTCAGACACTTTATTTCTTCCTGCAGAACTTAAATATGTGAAGAAAGGTTTTCAATTTCCTACTTATTCTTTAGGAAGAGTCAGTGTCAACTACATTTGGCCATTGCTTTGCTCCAAAGTTTGGAAACATTTTGAAATGCAGAGTCTTTCCCTCCATGAGACGAGGGTCTGGGCATGTGCAGAAATCTCTTAAATGTATGGCTCATAGGTATTGTTCTTTGCCTTGGGTACAGTTTTCAATGTTAGGGCAAATGTGTTCAATGCCCCTTGCTTCATGTAAAGGTTTTGAGCACACCTATATTTGTTACAGAAATGCATTCATTATTACAGGAGCAAGAGACTCTGAGCTTTTCTACACTGGGTGGCAGAGCATGCAGTAGTAATGTTGTCCTTTGTAAAGTGTGCTGTGATGATATTACTGTGCCAAATAACTGCTGGAAGCAATACTCATCAGATTGGATGTAGCATTACCTTAATGAACCTATATTGTCTTTTATGACTGTATATTTCCTTTCTTGGATATAGTGCAAGATCTAACTTGTAAGGGCCAGATGAGCCAGATTATGTGCTGTATGTTAGTTCTGCAAATATGCTATTCTCTTTTGAATCAAGGTGTGAACATTCTCAATCTTAAAAATAGTACTGTATACATAAGTCATTATAAAAGTCTAGCATACTGGGCTCAGGTTTTGGGTTTAGTTTGGTTGGGGTTTTTCCACCATTTCAGTCTGTCTTAAAATTGTGAAGGGAAAAAAATGTCATTCTGGGAAAAAATCTATTGTTATGTTGATTCTGAAACTTGCAAAACCATATATTAGGCTTTGTCCTAGTCTCATATTAAACTTAGTTCATACCAACACCACTGCCTTGCTATTATCTGCTCTGAAACTTGACTGACTCCTGTCTTGCCATCACTTATTTTTTGCTGGATTGAATAGAAAATTATGGCAGTTGCTGCATTTTATAGAGAACATCTATTGTTCATCAAGCCCTGAAAATATCTGTCTGTGACATGGGCAGAACTGGTGGAGTGGTGTCACTACTTAATACAAAGATTTGTCTGACAAAAGGGACAAAGACTTTCCTCCCCCCTCCTCTTCTCCAAGGATATTCAGAACCAGCTGTTAATATGGAGTTCAATCCTTAGTATTAGTGGAAGTTGATAAGTGACCCTTAAGTTTATCTACTGAACTTGTCCAAATTAAGTTATGCAGCTCCAGGAATCTTGGACAGTGAAATTGTTTGGACATGGCCTTTGGTGAGCCTGAAATTCTGACTGGGAGAATAACATCACTGATGTAGATTCAGGAGTCCCTTCTGGCTATCTGGATCTGACCTTTGCTGTTTCTGATGCTATGGCTATTATCCTTCAGCCAATGTTAAGAAAAAGCAGTCCCAGTGTTATTTAAATGCAACAGAGAGATTTTACAAAAATTTCTCATTTGAGAAAATGTGAGAGGCAACCGTTGTATATGTGATGGCAGAATAAAACTCCCAGCAACACTGCAAAAGTACAGACTGTAACTGGTTATAAACTCTGGAACAAATTGTGCAAAGGAAAGGTCAAAATGTTTTCCTGACAGAACAGTGAAGATGGAACATAAATGAAGCATTTGAGGAAGCTGTGTTTATCTCCTCTGTCACTGTAAGGCAACAGAGACTGTGAGACTCTCTGTGAGACTCACTGAGATCAGTCTCAAGCCCTAATAGTGTTACTGTTGCATACTGGTCTTGGCAAATTATCTGAAAATGAGAGAGTCCTGAAGTGTTTTCCTTTAATGGAAAAATATTGCTCTACTCTCACTCTCAAGTTTCATTTTATTCACTTTCAGAGAAATTTGTAACAAATTGTCATTTTCCTCTTTTCCACTTTTGCTTTCAAAGGGTTTTAAGGTTTAAAAGGCTCTTTCAGCTGCCCATAATGAATATGACTAGGTATGCCTGGTGTTTGTCACTGTCCTGGTTAAGAATCAGCTGGCTTTTATGGCTTCCTTTTTCTTTGTTGTAAATTGTAATAATATTACCTTACAGGGAAATTAATTAAGGTTTTTTTCAAATTCTCAAATAGCTGACATTGTCTACCTTGAACGCTTTTTCATTATGTTCTCTAACAATAAATTGAGATTTTCTGCCTTTCTTCTTGTGAGGACCTTTAACCTATGAAGATTCTGCTCATATGTGAACCTTGCTGCTGACTGCAGGATCTCAGAGTTTGTACCATGCTATGAGCATGATGGAGCTTGTATGTTCATTATATTACTGAAAAAATTATAAGAATTTCAAACCAACAGCTCTGCAGTTATACCTGAGGAATCTTGTTTCAGATGTTACGGCATTCTGTGTCTCAGAATATTTCCTTTTTTCTCTTAGGTTTTTGTGGTTGGTACATGAAGACAGGAATTTAAGAACTGCAGATCTTGCTTAGGATAATGAGTGTTGGAATGGCTGCTGAAGGAGAAACTAAACTTATAGAAATTCTATTATATTTTCCAACAAATTTTCCAAAACATGTATTAATAAATGAAGATCTCTGTTTTCTTCCTGTAGGCCATTACAATTTCTAGCACATTTATATGACCTCAAGAACACACCTCTTGCTTCATAATGCAGTGATGCAAGAATAAAACTACCACTGAGAAATATATTTTGTAATACATTTTCTTCATGTTCACTGAAAAAACTTTGACAATCTGAAATAACAACCAATGCCTCTCCCTTCTCTGAGATTTGTTTTAATTTTTTTTTTTGCATACTCCTTCTGGTTCCTGAAAATGATGTCTGTGTGCCATATGGGGCTGGATGGGATTCCCCTGAGGGAACTGTGGGGGCTGGCAGAAGAGCTGGCTAAGCTGCATCATTTATTATCAGTCCAGGGAGGTCCCAGATGACTCGAGGTTGGCTAAGGTGATGTCCATCCACAGGAAGGGGTGGGAGGAGGGTCTGGGGAGCTGCAGACCTGTCAGCCTGACCGTGGTCCCAGTGAAGGTTGTGGAGCAGATCAGCTTGAGTGCAGTCACACAGCACATACAGCTCAACCAGGGGGTCAGCCCCACACAGTGGTTTGGGAAAGGCAGGTCCTGCCTGCACAACCTCATCTCTTTTTATGACCAGGTGTCCCACCTAGTGGATGAGTCTAATCGGATTTCAGCAAAGCCTTTGACACCATCTCCCATGGCATTCCCCTGGGAAAGCTGGCAGCACACGGCTTGGAAAGGTGCACTCTTCATAATTCTGTGATTTGCATGTGTGATTGCACATGGAAATAAAATCTTGAATGCTGTCTCTCTTCATCAGCATGCATTTGAGCTTCTCAAGAAATTTATTAGCATTTCCAGAAATATTCTACAAACTGTGTTCTAGGGATTTTTACTTGAATCAGTGTCACCATACTTAGTTACTTTAGTTTTTAATAATTATGTGTGAGGGAGAAAAGAACATTCCTGTATTCATATTTATCTTATTCTCATAGTAACTAAAGTGGACTGTGTGGAAACGTGTCGTGAAAGGAATCTAGGAGCTGACTGGTAAATAATAGTGCTAACAGCATGCATTACATATTTTTGAGTTTAGTGTCTTCTGTGTTAATTCTTTTCATGTTACTTCGCTAATGGTAACAAAGTATTTGAAGGCAGGTTAGAAAGGTTATTAATTATCTCACATAATAAAGAGCAGAGCTCACAGCAAATTTTTAAGAAAACTGGTTCTTTCCTCTTATTTTGATGGCAGATTTGTATATAGTTTATTTTCGTACATGTGTATACATGCACATACCTGTAAGCATTATTACTATCACACTGATCAATTTATAATCAGGTAATGTTCCACCTGGTCCAAAACTTGAAATCCATCAGATTCTGAAATACCGGCAGCAAAAGAGAATACATTGTGAAAGCAAAATTGCTTTTTTTGGAACTGCTGGCTGGCTGGAATTTCTGATCCTTTGCTGGTCTCCGAGATGTGAAGCATGCTATGTTCAGCAGTTAAAGTATTTTCAGTTTAGTAGGATGAATTTCTGAACAACCTGACAAAAGTGAATGCAACTTTTTCAACTTACATTGTAGGACTGCTGATTTAAGTCACGGATATACCACCTAGAACATTTATTTCCTATACAAAGGGACTTATTTGCAGCCAAACCCAGTCCACAGGTGGGCATTCAAAGAGATATATGAAAGTTCAAACACTCTGTTTACAACTTAGCATGGCATAAATCTGACCTGCTGTAGTTTCGCTCCAGTCCTGACAGCTCTGCCTAATCTGTGCAGTGTAAAGGATGTGTGGATTAATACTGGAGAATTAGATGCTATCCTTACCTCAGAGCAGCTGTAATTCCACTGCTGCTGGAAGATAATAGTTTTTAGATCAATTGCTTAGACTCTAGGCTACAGGTATGGTGATTTTAAGCTCATATTTTATGGTGGCTAGGAGACTTATCTTTAGTTTAAAAATGTCACATAATACATCAGTGTTTTCTGCCATTGGATGGTTAGATAGGTAAAAGACAAACCTATAAGGATTTAAAATAGCATAAAAGAGTGTTTGATGTTATTTTTAACTTATGTTTGAGGAAGTCATATAGTGCTTGCACTCAATTTTATTTGGTCATTTTTCAGTTTTCTCAAGACTCAGTATTTCTCAGTGGCTCCTGCATTTTTTGACTGATGTTTGAGATAATTTTAATGTGCCTATTTATCAGTATACATGATGTGTATATGTGCACTGATGCCAGTCAAATCTGAATTAAGTAATTAGACAAATGCAGAGGGAAAAAAAAATCATAAGAATAACTGACTTTGGTCATGTTATAATTTGTAATAGAAATATCGTTATATTTCCCATAGAATTGTTACAACCAACTGCTGGAAACAGTGATAAATTTCCTCCAAGCTGAGAAGCCTGTGCTACACTGGAGACACACTCAAGCTTAACTGGTTCACTTGGATCTTTCATGAAAGAAGAAAATTTGAAGAGCACTTCTTTCCTTGTTGCTACTTGAAATTATGACCAGCCCTAGATCTCCTATGAAAGATTGCACTGGAGCAATAAATCAAAGAACTATGTTCTCTGAATGGATTTTTAGTATGCAGGGGAAAATCTGTATACTGACAACCACTCTTTGGCACCTACCTACCTTAATAGGCTAACCCTAACAACCCTAACCCTAACCCTAACCCTAACCCTAACCCTAACCCTAACCCTAACCCTAACCCTAACCCCTAACCCTAACCCTAACCCTAACCCTAACCCTAACCCTAACCCTAACCCTAACCCTAACCCTTTCTTTTTCTTTTTCTTTCTGTTCTGTAGAGATGTTATAAATTCTTTAAGACTTACATTGTACACTTTTATCAGCCTCCTTCGTAGTTTACTGGAAGTTTATTTTTAATGTGTTGTTTTAAATATGTTAAATTAATTGTTTATCCACTTATGTAAATAGTGTTAGCAATGAACCTCTGGGAGATCTACAAAACACTGCTTGGTTTGAGGTGACTGGTGACTTTTGTGTGCTGATAGACCTCTGACATTCTGATTTTCATAATCAATCTGTTAATGTAATGAATTCTTTAAATTTTATATTTGTATTCTATTTACATAATGTTATGCTCACCTGCACATCCAGCTGGTAATTACAGCTAAGTGTTCAAGTTTACACAGAGATTTGCTACCTAGAAAATATAGTCACAGAATACCATGGTTCATATTGAAATTACCCAGTGCACAACTAAAGACCTCTTAATATCCTCTAAAAAGAAAATTAGTCTTTTTTGACAAGACTTATTTTCTTTGTAGTAGTTGATTGTCAGCTGACAGAGAAATAGTACTTTGAATTGGTAGCAATATGCTTCTTACAACTAATGTCAGGATAATATAGTTTTCCCTTTATTCCTTCTGAGTACTGGTACAATATTAAGAAAAGCAACTCAACCCTTAACATTGCTATGATGTGGCTGGATTGACTTTATTGTACTAAAAATTGACTCTCGTGAGTTTAGCATTCAAATAAATTAGCATACTCTAACACAGGTTTCAGTTGTGAAAGTCTGCTCTAGGAAACAGCATGCCCTTTACAGTGCTTAATGGCTTATCTGCATGGTTTAGAAAGCAATGCAACATAAATAAAAACATGTCCTGTAAGCCTTTTTACTCTATTAGTATGAATAATTTTAATATCTGTTTTTTAAAGAGCTATTTTTAGAAATTCTTTTTCATATGCATAAACTCCTTTGTAGAGTTCTAATGCTGCCAGTCTTTTTTTATTTCCAAAGTTATCTTTTCCTTCCCCAGAAATTTAATACACTTAGCAATGTCCATTTTTTGTTTGGTACTACCCACTTCCTTTCTTGTCTGTTAAAAATAGTTATTGTTGCTGTCATTTCATTTCTTCCTCAGACTGAGCTTTTACTTACAGTTTTCTTCTTTCTTTATAATAAAAATGTTAAAACTCCCACAACTACTCACATTCATATTTACTTTCCAACAAATTCATTAGTGATTTTCTTTATTCTCCAAAAATCATCTCTTTGAAATACCAGCACTGAGTGGGACCATCTTCTTTTTATCCATACTTAATTAATTCAGGAGAGGATTTTTGATTCTTGGGCAAAAACTAATCTAATCCGTCTTCTACTTTATTCCTCAGAGAACGACCACTACATTACATTGTTAATAGGCCAAAACAAAGCTAAATAGAAACATGTGATTAATTGGAGTCCCTTATCAATGAAACTGGAGTCACAAAATCAAGGACATTTTAAGATACATTTGGAGAATCAGGTGAAAAGAATCTAATTCCTAGGCAATTCAGGTTTTTGTGCATTGTGGAAAAACGTTGTCCTGAACATAGTGACTGATGACAGAAAACACAATCTGGAACATTGTCTTCAGTCACTACCTCTGACCATTGAGGATACCTTTTCTATATTTCATATAGCAGAATACGGCCCCCATGCTTCAGCTTTCTCTTTCTGTTTACAAACTCACATGTACACATATGCAAATGCAATGTGGACCTCGAGCACCTCATGTGAAAGTTTGTAGAAGACATATTAACTTCCTATTAAAGAAGCAAGCAGACATGGACACTGCCATACAACTCTTTTTTCTCCTTTATGGATCACCATGGCTTTGCTATATTGGCTGGGTTTTTGAAGCAACAAATCCATTAAGTTAACTTAGGAAGTTTATCTAGAAGTAATATAGGTAAGTTACAAATTGCAGTTATCTCAACAAGAGAAAGAGGCTTAAAATCATGGAATCATTAAAATTGGAAAAGATCTTCAGGGTCATCAAGTCCAACCTTTGATCACCAGCATGTCAGCAAAAACATAGCAGTAATTGCTGGTTCCAGTCATTCCTTGAACTCCTCCAGAGATGGTGACTCCACTGCCTCCTTGGGCAGCTTGTTCCAAAGTTTGACAACCCTTTCAGTGAAGAAATTCTTCCTGATGTCCAACCTGAACCTCCCCTGGTGCAGCTTGGGGCCATTTCCTCTTGCCCTGTCTCTGGTTGCCTAAGAGAAGAGACCAATCCCCATCTGGCTACAATCTCCTTTCAGGAAATTGTAGACAGTGATAAGGTTCCCTCCTCAGCTTCCTTTATTCTAGGCTAAACAATCCCAGGTCTCACAGCCACCCCTCATATGACTTTATAGACCCTTCACCAGCTCTGCTGTCCTCTGGGCTCATTCCAGCACCTCAATGTCTTTTCTGAGTTGAGTGGCCCAGAACTGGACACAGTACTTGAGCTAAGGCCTCACCAATGCTGAGTCTTGGGGAGTGATCACTTCCCTATTCAATTTTTTTAAAAAATTTGTATCACACTAGTTTGTATTCACAGAATCACAAAATCACAGAAGAAGCTGAATTGGAAGGGACCCACAAGGAGTCCAACTCCTGACCCTGCACAGCATCATCCCCAAGAATCACACCTCGTGCCTGACTGTATTGTCCAAACACACCAGACTTGGTGCTGTGACCACTTCTCTGAGGAGCCAATTCCAGCATCCAACCACCCTCAGATGAAGAGTCTTTTTCTAATGTCCAATCTAAACCTCCCCTTCCACAACTTCAGGTCATTCCCTTGGGTCACCATAGCTGCCCTTCTCTTCCCCTCATGATGAAGTTGTAGACTGCAATGAGGTCTCCTGTCAGTCTTCTCTAGGCCAAAGAGACCAAGTGACCTCAGCAGCTCCTCATATGGCCTCCCCTCAAGGCCCTTCATGGTATTTGTTGCCCTCCTTTGGACGCTCTCTAACAGATTTATATCCTTCTTATATTGTGGTACCCCAAAACTGCACACAATATTCAAGGTGAGGCCACCCCAGTACAGAGCAGAGAGGGACAATGCCCTCCCTTGACTGGCTGTCGAGGCACACTGCTGACTTACATTCAACCTTCCATTGACCAAGATTCCCATGCCCCTTTCCATGGCAGTGCTTTTCCTGAAGTGTATTTCTTAAATCCATTGTCTCCTAAAACTATGACCTTGAGTGATAGAGCTTTTAAATTTCATCTTGATTAGGGATACTTATAAGCACTCTCTGTAAGTACTGACCCATGGTTGTAAGAGCAGCAGCAGCCATGGTGTGTTACTTACCAGTTTGTGTTTACCCCAGCAGTTCCTTCAGTACTGTAGAAACTTTGTGAGATATTTTTTAACATTTGGGAGCAGACATGAACATTGAAGATAATGTGGGGAGAAGAAAAATTGTCAGTCAGGAGAGAATGATGTTTCTTTATTGCATGACTGTTATAATGAATTTTCATACTAGTGAAAATGCTTGCCCTCTTATAACACCCTAGTGAATGTCCCTGCCAGAAGAAAGGTCAGGTTATAAGATGTGACTAATATTATTGTCAAAGAGCTCATATATTTCAATGCCATTTTTATTGTGCCTTTGTTTGGCACATATTGGATGAGAGCAACATGATTTTTCATCCTTTTTAAAGAGTAGATAATGGATAGCCCATTTAGAGGCACAATACTTTCATTAAAAGCATTCTGTGCTAGATGGATCATACCTATCTGTTTCCCCCTTTTTTTTTTTCCCTGTGACAAGTTGCTTAGGGACACTATGCTGCTGACAAAGAAAGATTTCCCAAACAAGGTAATGTACAGAAGCTTGTGGGTAAGTCAAGTACTTCTTCCCTATTCATTCTGCTTTGGAGACAGTATATGTATTGCTTACTATCTTGACAGGCATCCTTGCCCTGAAGGCAGTACATCAGCAAATGTCAGGTCATGTGGGCAGCCCCTTCAGTGTGCTAACTGAAGGGGGTTACTTCATAATGGTAATGTCACCATGATTGATATAAAGACATCTTCTATGTGAAGGCAAGTACTTGCACGATGCCTATAGGTATTTACAGTAGATAAATCACAACCTTATTTCAAGCCATTTTTATGGAAGAACAGACTAGAGAACAATTCACTATCTAGTCCAACTGGATAGAAGTGTATCGGGTGAGATCTGCGTTCAATTACAGAAGATCTAAAAGTGAGGAGATTAACTATTCTATCCTAGAGAAGAACATGAAGCTTTTTGAGCTTAGAGATGCCACAAGAAGTATTGATAGTATTGGATACTCTTACTCCATACCAGCCAAAAAGAGAAACATGAAAGTCCGGAATCCAGCCTGAAGCTTATACACACAAACATGATCGTTCTAAACAAAAGTTTATTTTTCCTTCTGGGAGAAACAATCTAATTTTGTTATCTATTCTTTTGTGTATTTTTAAGGAGGAAGAAAATCTGGAGGAGATGAGTACTAAGCTAAAAAAAAAATCGTCTCTCCTGCTTCCTTCTTAGCAAACATTTTCAATGCAGATATGTGTTCCTCATGTGCACATTTCCCTTCACTATTTTTTTCTGCCAGTATCTATTACCTAAAGTAATGTATGTGCAGAGTATGAAGGGTAGAAAGTATTATGACATTTTGTAATCATGGTGCCTGCAAATGTTGTAGTTATGTACTACAATCCACCTGAATTTTTACTGCAGTACACTAATTCCTTGAACTGTAGCCATAATATAACAGTGGCAACAATACAACTCTGGACTTTGTAAGGATAATTGTTTCTATTACTACCCAAGATTCAGCTATTGGAGTGGGCATTCAGGTACTTATTGACTTAATTTCTCCCATTACTTTTTTCCCTCTCTTTTGATGGCTACAGATATTCAAACATTTTCTCTGAAAAGCACAGAGGTGTGGTAAAATAAACACAACTCATATATAGGATTGTCTTTTTATTTTGTAAGTGTTTTGACAACAGAGAATTTTAAGATGTAAGGGCTATTATGCCCTGAGGAGACCTTGTAGACATTACTACAATGAAGTGGACCTAACTATATGTTGCTATGAACTATTATTTCCCTAAAACCCAGTATATTCAGTTACCCAGGAGTAATAACAATAAAAACCTTCTTTATCTACTTACAAAATTGAAAATTCCATATTACCCTTGTGTTATCTCAGTAAATATTTAGCCTTGTATATTTAACTGGTTTAAGAATTATAGAAGTGGTCAGTACGTGAAGGTAATATAGGGGACTGAATTTCTCTTGGAAACTAAACAAGAACAATCATCTTTTATGCATTTTTCAAACTAGGAACCCATCCATCCATGAACCTGATCTTGGTCTATTGAGACAAACTTGCATTACAGCCTAATCTATTTCAGGCTCATAGACCTCTTGGTAAATCAGATTAGAGAAAAAGGACTGCAACATGTGTGAATTCAGGGCATGGGGGAAAAAAATTTAAAAGAATATGAAAAGAAAAGGAAACACTGGGGAAAGCTTGTAATTCAGACACAGCACTTCTGGAAGACAGGATTTGTGGCCAGAAAAACATCAAGCACAGTGGGGAGACAGAACTCAAGTGCACATCCCACAGTGCTTATCTGACCGAGGAGCAGGATTTACCTGAACAAAACCCAAGAAAACAAAACCAAAGTACATCGTGCCTTTGGCAGCAGTTGAGAAGAGGTTTTAGGGCACATAGTAAAAGAGATTTGGTTGGAAAAAGGGAAGAGAGTCTGCCCATGGTCAAAGAAGGCAAAGAAGAGCAAATTCAGATTAATCCTTTCACTTTCTTGTAACATGTCCTGGGTTTATGTTGAGGCTGTCCAGACAGATTGTGAGTCTCTTCTGGAATGAAGCCACAAAGCCAGCATGGATCATTTCAACACAGAAAATTTCTGAATAGGTTTAAACTCTTCTGTAATGAATCCTAATGATGGCTAGAAGGAGGTGTTAATGAGTGTGAAATGGAGCCTGGGGTAACAGAAACTCTCTTGATAATGTGTTGAAGTGGAAGCTACTACAGAAATGGAAGTGGCTGTTACGCAATGTCAGCCTCAAGATGTGATCTAGTATTTAACTCTTCTCATTCATTCTAAACTTCTTTCTTGTTATTGATTCCCTGCTGAGAAATATTGTATACTTTGGCTCCACTGTATACTTTGGGTCCATTGTATACTTTGGGTCCATTGTATTGTATACTTTTGGTATTTTTTTGGACCATCTTTTCTAAAAGTGGTCCTGCAAATCAAGATGTATTATAGGTGGCTACAAGTAAAAAAATAAATTTAAATATTTTACTCCATGAGATTTTGAACATTATACTGAATACAAATGTTCTAATTAAATATTATTCAATATGATGTGCTGTGGATTACTGTAAAAGAAAAGAAGAGACTTCTGGAAAAGAATCCTTTTATCTAAATCTAGGTTGTTCAAAGGGAAAATCAGATTCCATAAAAATAAAGCTGAAAACAGAAATGTAAAATCTGCATTCCTTGTTAAGATAAAAAAGACTCTCCTCTCATAAATGTGGAAGCCAGGCCATCATGGTCATTTATCTTCTGTTGAAAGCAGCAGTTTATCAGCTCTGCTTTGCCCTCTCTGCTTTTTTTCATTCTATGCAACCAGTTGACTTCCCTAAGGTTTTGCCCAGCCAGTGAAAAAAATAGCTTTCCTTCTGCTATTTATCTTTAGGCAAGCATTTTTCCATATCAACTTTACTCAGTTCTTATCCTGCACTGCTCATTTCTGGGCATTTTATTTTGCTGTTACAGCATAGAGCACTGAAAAATCTGAACAGTTCATTTCATAAGAGTTTGTGGGGGCAGCTCTGCGGCTTTCATGAGAGTTACTGTCCTTCAGCCCCTTTCAGTTACATTTGGTTTGAATATATTTGCACTGTCAGAACAAAACAGATGTTATAAAGAAATGTTTTGATATTATTAATTCACAAAATTCAATGAAAAAGAAATACAGATGAATACAAATATCAATTGACCTAAGCCTATCTAGATATTCTTGACTAGACTTGGATTCAAATTGTAAATATTTGCAAAGGGGGTCTGTGTTTGATTTTCAAAACTGTTAGTTCTGCAAAGCAAAGATTCTAAGGAAAAAGAATTCCAATATTGTAGAATGTAAATCACTTAGAAATCTTCAGAGAGAGTATACCAGAGAGACAAAAAAGTATTAAGTTGTCCCAGACATATTATATCTGCGTATTTAAACCCAGATTAAAGTTTCTTCTGCCATTTCAAAGGTCCAATTACAGTTTTTTGCAACATCTGAAAAGGATTCAATTACATTTGAGTGGCAGAGCTACTTTAACATGATGCTGCTACTGAAATTAGGTTTCCCAGGTGAGACAATGGACTGATGGAATTTGATTACTTGTTGAGGGTAAAAATGGGGTAATTAGCAATGCCTCTGGAAAGGCTGGTCCCAAGAGCTGAGGAAGAACAAAATCCTGCCCAGAATTTTTTGAAACTGTGCTTTTCTGTGTCTTTCAAACAATGTTTCGGGGAATTATTTCAACTGCAAACCAGAATGTTATCTTTTGAATTATATGGAATTATTGTCATTTGCAAGGTAGTTTCATTGGAGTTGTTAAATATGGGTACACATCATGCATTTTTCTTTCACAGACTGGACTACACAGCAATAACTTAATAATCAGCTAATCATTGAATCACTTTCACAGCATTTTCCTTCTTCTATCCACCTTCCTCTAGAAACTAAGAGTACTTTGACTGGAAATCTTCCATGCAACACCTGGTTGTTGAGCCTGATGAATGGCCCTCTTAAAGTCACTACTAACCCAGTCTGCAATTCCATTCATGGTCATCTGCTTAGGGACAGTCATAATGGTCAGAAAAAACACTGGCAATGCAAGAAGAGGAACAGGGATGTAGTCAGTACAGAAATAAGCATTCCTTCCAATATTGTCAGTCCTAGTGAATCAGCTATATAGCCTATGATAATGTTTCTCTCTATATTGTGTTTTAAGGCAAAAAGATATTGCTCCAGAAGTATTGTTACTAATTTCCATTCAATAATAATTAAAAAAAATAAATAGAGAAATGTTTCTGAGAAGAAAAATATATCCTAGATACAAAACTAGCCATATACCAGAGCCAGAATTTAGTGACAATAGAAAATTTTTGCTGTCCATCATTCTCACCCCTGAAATACATGGGCATAGCTGCATCAATCAGAACTGACAATCAGACAAGTTTAAGCAAAGAATGGATTTTCACTTCATAAATAAGATTTTTTTCTCCTGCTTCTGAGGCCATTTCTTCTGTCTTTTAAGTTAA
Organism: Notiomystis cincta; assembly: GCA_013398075.1. NCBI lineage: Eukaryota > Metazoa > Chordata > Aves > Passeriformes > Notiomystidae > Notiomystis > Notiomystis cincta. The sequence goes on from VZRX01009972.1 coordinate 116,218, forward strand.
TTTATAATTTTACTTTTTACTTCACTATAGAAATTTGTGGGTTTTTGCAGCAAGCATACTTTGTACCTAAGTCTCTAACATTACTTTTTGCTGTATCACAAGGTTCTTATCTCAGCTTCTCTGTTATTCAATACTGGTATAATGTATTATGCCATTTAGAAAGATCATTCAGTCTTTTTATGACTTTTATGCATATGATAAATCACTCTGGATGGCAGCTTTTCCCAGTTCAGAGCAGTGCTCGCTTCCATCTCTGCCTAGTTTATTGATAACTATCACTGGGTGAAGAGCTGGCAGAATCTCAGTCTGGATCAAACTGAAATAATACAAATGAATACTTCAAAATATAAACTCACCACTGAAAATATTTTTTTAAAGCTAATTTTCTGTTGAATAACTGAAGAAACATTTAGATCTTTCAAGGAATACACAATCTGGACATATAATATGATTTCATTTCACTACTATTTTAGAGTAACCATTTTAAGATTATAAAGCCTGCAGAGCTCTCACTAGATGGCTTTGCAGTAATGGTATTTTAAATATTTAGAGGGATAAGATTTAAACATATGTTGGATAAAACAGGCTTTTACTGGTGTGAGAAGATGATCATTCTCACAAAGTGGAAAGTAAAAAATTGCAGGAAATTTTTCCATGTGAAACATTTAAAAACCAGTCTCAGAAGGATGGATGGCCATTTTTGCAGTGACTAGAGGTAAAATGAGCCATAAAATATTTGTGTAACTTTGCTGCATGTGAAGTTAATTGTACGTGTTTGCTTTATTGCTACCAAGTGTTATTGAAATATCACCACAAAATTTCCATATTATATAAAAATATCCTTTACTTTCAGCTTAGTAGAAGTTTAGAAGATGCATCATGTGGTGAGAAACATTGAATGAAATAACATTTTCATAATCTTTAGAATTTTTAAAATACTTTCATCTAATAGATGCAAAAATATATTTTATTTACCCTTTTTCTCCTGTTTTGTGACAATTTTTTTATATGGAAAAACAATAAGAGGAGGGTGAACTGGAGAAGATTAAATTAAAGGTATTTAAGATTATCTCTTTGGTTTTGCCTCTTTTTTTTCACCTAGTTCAAATACCAGGAAGAGATGCCTCTTTTTAGTGTACTTCAGCTTACATCTAAGTCTTCTCCCTTCTCTCAAAAACCAGAATCAGACAGTGACACTGAAAATGCAATTACTAATCCAGACAGTGGGAGGTTCTTTCCCTTTCCCCATCTGTTGCCTCCCCTGTGTTTGTCACCACAGCTTTGTTGAATGTCTAAGCTGGAGGAGGAGATGATGCAGTTAGGGAGGTTACTGGCTGGGCATGGCAAGTGCCAGCCTGCCTCCTGTCCAGACATCAACACCTCCTTCCCTGCACAGGCACCAGAGGGGAATCAAATCCTGGAGAACCAAACTGTTCCAGCTTTAGTCAAGAAGTATAAGTGGTTAAGCAGACCTGCTTGGGAGCCAAAAAGAATGACCAAAATGTTACTGCTATTTTTAATCAGTGACAGCAATGAGTCCCACTCATATTTATCACAGAACAGTGATGTCTTCTCACAAAGGTTAAAATAGTTTCTGCCACAGTGTCCACTGTATTAATATGCTTACAGTCAGGAGGGAAATAGCTGGTGTGTCAGAGACAAGTCAGAAATACAAGATCATCAATGGAAATAAAGCCTGTGAGAAAGGAGCAGAAGATGGTGGCATTTGTTGGAAGGAGAGTTTTTGAGAAAATAACATGTGATGTTGTGAAAGAAATGCTGTGGTCATTCACAGATTTACTATAACCTGCAGGTGAATCAGGCCCTAGATATTTGCATGTACTATGGTTAATGTCCTCTCAAAGGCTCCAGTTAAGCTGTTGGGATGCACATCCTTACCCAAAGGATGCATTTCAACTAGGGCCACAGCAGCCTACTTCTTCTTTCTTGTGACAGCAAAGGCCTTAAAATCTGGTTATAAACCAAGGTTTTGATCTAAGGAAACTGTAAGTGTCTTTCTGGGAAGTGTGAGTGCTAACTAAACTGAGCCACCTGGAGAGGAGGTCAGCGCTCAGTGTAAGGGCGGGCGAGAGAAAGGGTAGCTGCTCACCTGGGAATGGTGATGCTGAGCAGGGAACAAGGCATGCTTGTCTAAGTCATTAAATCCCATTCCCTCTCAAGTCTAGAGGGCATTAGGTTAAGAAAGTAATCAGAAATACTTGACCCACTATGATTATGTGATGTATGGATACAGTAGGCAATTACTTGGTGGAGCCACAGAGCTTTCACTGTTCTCTTGTCCTGAGCTCCCCAAAGACATTTTCCCCTTGTTATCAGATTTCTGTTTTGTGCAAATGTGCATGAGAAGGGTAATAGCTGGGCAGGGATAGTACGTCCATCTTATTATAATCTTTGTTTAATACTGTATTTTAACCTATCTTTCTGATTTCAGAAAGTCCAAACCTACCAATAAAACCTTAGCATAGCAGGTTATCTTGGTTTACATGCTTCAGGTTACCTGGCTCTTTTAGAAATTGTAGTCAAAATTGTTTCAGTTTGAACATCAAACCCAGAAGTTTCTATGTTCCATTTTAAACATTTATAGCATTTCAATCATTTCTAACATTATTATTAAACTAATAAATGTTTTAGCAGCTTGAAATATCTCCAGACTTAAAACACAGTGTTAGGTACATATATTACAAACAACAACAACAACAAAGGAGTTGACAAGTAGTGAGTTAAATAGAATTAATTTCCTTTCAGTGTCCCAGTGAAATCATAAACCAATCAGACTTTTGTTCTTGTGTTATATGATACTACCAACCCAAAGTCCCTCAGTGAAATTATTTCCCTGTAAATCATTGCAGCCTATCCATTATGCTCAAGAAATATGATTTTTTTTTAAAGTGGGTAATATAAAGTAGAAAAAATATGTGCTGCTTGCAATCTCCTGATATCTGCAGGAACTCCAGGGCTGATCTGAGGCTCACAGCTTCTAAATACTCGATTACTTTTAGAAGCTGATGCGTGTTTAGTATAATGGCATATGAAAAAGTAATCAGGAAAAAAAAAAAGAGAACAAAGCAAAGAGATATAAGAAAGATTCTCACTCTCTAGATATACACTTACATATTTTACCATTAATTAAAGCTTACTTATATTTATGAGTAATCACTAGATAAAAAGATATTAATTTGTCTCACTGAATATTACAGTGTAGGTGTTCCTGTTCCTAATCAGAGACATCCAAATTAAGTATGGTAAGAAACATCCTGATCCATTCAATCTGGCAAGTGGACCTGCCAAGATTACTACAATTAGATATTTCCTTTATGGATGTACTCAATGGCCAGTGAAATATATTCCTGTTCTCCTGATTTGAAATAGGAAAATTATTATAATTGATATTATGATTAAACTTTTTTATTTTATCAAATCAAAGAAAACATTGGAAAAGAAGATACAGGAAGGAAGAAAGAATAAAAGTTAACTTTCAGTGTAGCTGAAAGTCGATTCAGCTACATTTCCTTCAACAAACTTTGAAAAAATTTACTGTAAGTGACAATTATCTCTGCACATCCTGCTGGTCAACTGGACTCAGGGAACTACTAAGTCATCATGTCAGAACTTCTTTCTGGTTTAAGGTTGAAGCGTGACAGGGATGTGGCAGACTATAGTTCTTGTACTCTGAAGAAATTTTTGTGAGATTTTCCTCTCCCAACATAGCTAAGGCTTGCCAGAATGAAAAGTCTGTCATTCTAATAACCATGTATAACATCTGTGAGTTCTTTGGTTTGATTGATACATGCAGCTGTACTTTTTCAATAAGAGGCTAGGGATTTTTAGCTGGTAATGTAAGGTGGTTGTTGCCCAATCAGAAACACTTTCTGACTATAAACAATAAGTTTTGGGTTGTGCAATGACATATATACAGCAACTCATGAAAGAATTTAATATTCTTTGAAGACTTGATAAGAATTATTGGAAGGTAAAGGATCTCTTATCTTCTTCAGATGCTTTATTAAATTCATGAGAGATAATATTTTCTTCTTGATAACCTCTGTTTATGTTTGTTCCAAAGTTTAATTTCCTAATAATTTGGGAGAACATGAAGAAAAGTCTGAACAAGAAGAATAATTTCCCTTCCTTCCCTTGTCACCTCATTGTCATTATCTCACTTGGAGCTACACTTTGACAATTTTGCTGTTGCCCTCTGGGAAGGGCAACATGTAGGTGTCTTTTCCCACAGGGGAATACTATTATAATTGTGCCTGAGAAAGAGATGGTCTTTCTGGAGATGTTATGTAGAGAAAAATGCACAGGGGAAAACAAAATTGAGCTGGAATTGAGCTTTTTCTGAAGAACTATCTCTTCTACCTGAATTGATGGAAAGGTATTTCCTGAACAACTGACTCATACATGTATATGAAATCCTTTTTCCCAGGCACTACAGAAAGTGATTTTCTAAACAGTTAGAGTGCAAAGACAAAGACTTCTGGTTTGTATGCTGGATATCTTATTTTAATTTTTAAGGAGATTTGTGTATTCCACTCAGGCTTTTTGGTATTTCAGAATTTTGGAGATTGAGTATTATGGTTCTCTTGAGTAAGGATTTAAAGTTCCTGTTCATCAAAGTCTAAAGAAATGCTTCTGGATTTCTAATGTAGAATACAAAAAAAAAAAAAAAAAAAAAAATTATATTTCTAAGTTATCTGTGGACCATCATACTTGTCTAGCTGTGATATCAAGTGGTAAAATGAAGATTAATTTGGCTTAGTGAAGCCAAAAATTTTCATATTACAAAAAACTATCCAACATCAAAGTAAACATGGTTTCATTGCTGAGTGAGGAATTTGGACACTGTTTTTAAACCCTAATAGAATGGAAATACATTTACTAAGATTTCTTTTCCTAGGAGCCTGCCTTGTGAATTTCCATTCTTTTTTGATTGTCAAACTTCTCACTACCTCATAAATTATTTGCAGGTGCCTGGAGGTGCAGTTAAAGAGGGCAAACTTGTGTTTCTACTAATGAATTGGTTTCCCTGTAGGGTACAGGAGACAGTACTTCAGTCTAATGAATGGAAAGCATTAAACTTCAAGAATCTTCTTACTAAGAATGACACCACTTTTTACACAAGAAGAAGAAAACTGGGGAAAGGATCTGTCCCTGTATTGCTCTACTTGCTTGAGTAACCCTCTCCTTGAAAATGAAACAAAATGTGAACACTTTTATCCTGTAAATGTAAATGGGAAAAGGCACTGTTTGTTTTATATATGGAAGCATTGACACGTCAGTGATATCTATTGTTCTGATCCTGAGGTCCTCTGGCTGTTGATTTCATTTCAAGCTGTGCTGCTACTGTGGCTGCTGGTAGCTGAAAGGAGAGCTGCTGGGGAAAAAAGAAGAAAATAAAAAATCCACAATAAACCCATAGGGGAGGGTATGAAAAGCATTCTCAGAATTTTATGCAGGATTTCTTTCAGTTGGTGGGTTGTGCTAATTAAGGATAAATTTTCTATGCCTGGATTTAGAGGTAAGACTAGCATCTAGTTTCATACTCCCAAATGAAAAGCAGTATCGTTGATAAATGCCTGCTGCCATGATGCAGCATTCATAACAATTTCACACACACAGTTTTCCACTGAGGATTCGGTAGCTTCGATATTTATGTCCCAACTGGCTCTTATTCAAGCATTTCTTTTCCCCAGTGAGTGACTAACTATCCCTGCTTTGGCAATTCTGCTTTATGAATACTTTGAAGAAGTCAGTCCCTTAGAATTCACATATTTATCAAAGTTAGTTGAGGTGTTTTGTTTGAACAACATTCTCGGAGTGACACATGTGGTAAATAACTGAATTCATCCAGATATATATCACATTTTAAAAACCCAAAATCCAACAAACAAACAAAAAAAAAAACAGTAGCAGATTTCTGACTCATTTTCCCCCATCACTTTCCCAGACATAAACATGTCAAAGAGACTCGACCATGACCAAACTGCTATTTTTTTTTCTTTTTTTCTCCCCTTGGGTTGATCAGTCAATAACTCTTAGTTTCCTCTTCTTGTTTAGCACTTTTTCCTATACAACTTAGTTTTCTGTTCTTTCATTTGTTTGAATTTTTTCTGAGAAACAGCTTGGTGCAGAACAGTATTGCTACTAGGCAAAACTGATATTGCTACAAAGTAAAATGACTTTACATTTATTAGAGAAAGAGTAGGCATAGGATGCAGTTTAAAAAGTTGTTAAGAAAAGTAGGCACACAATCCCAGAAAATACTTTGTTTGCTTTAGAGGCCGAAATCTTGGGGAAGACTCAAAGTCAGAAAGAGGTCTTCATGAAAATGTCTAGTAAAGAGAGCAGGAAAAGGAAAGCAGAAAGGAACAGTTGTCATGGGGTATGTCGAATTCATTCCTCATTAGTTAGTTAATGAGACAGCTTATTCTGCATATGTAATGCCATTTCTTTTTTTTTTTTTTTTGCTTATGTGTCAGAAAAACTGTGATTTGTTCTAATAACTCCATGAACCTAATATAAGAGTGTGTGGTAAGTCACTGTTGTGTGTGATAACTCATTATCTATTCAGCAGGGAGTGACAGAAACCTACTGAATAAGAACTCCATGATTCTGAGTCAGTCTCGGATTGTCTCTTTATTCAAATTTGAGGATTACTCAAATTTCCACCCCTCTTTTGTGAACTGGGTGGACTAAACACAAGCTAAAAGACTTAATGAATACCTCTCATTTTCACAAAGAGGAAGGATGCAAACTAAGGGAAAAAGGACATGATACTCATAATATTGCTTCAGAAAATCTTTAAAGTATAATATTTAATTGCATGATATTACTGTCAGACAGAATGTAGTTCTAATAAATATATTTATTTTTAAACAGATATTATAATGTGAAAAGTTTGAACTCAAATTTTTAAGGCCAGCAAGGCAAACACATTAGACATCACTTCAGTATGGCCATGAGCCATTTCTTTCTCTTTTTGGTCATCTTCTCTTTGAGGAAGAAGAACAACAGAATGCAGGGCAGTTTAGAGGCAGAAATCCTAAACCAACTGAAAGGTACCAGGCAATAGCTTTAGCAAAAGTTTCCAAAAGATAACAAACACTAGGGACACAGAAAAGTAGTGCAACAGGAAATATAAATTGAATGTTTTTGACTGACTTCAAATAATGACGGATCTACAGCTGTTTAATGAGCTCAATAAAACGCTGGATCATCAGATATTCAAAAAATATTTACAGCTCTTCTTCTGCAAGCAGTTCCCCATCCCAGTCTCTCCTCCTTCCTTCCTTACACTACAGGCATCCAGAGAATTTTGTCCCTAACAAGCAAGATTTGATTTCTCCTGCAGCTGCTGCTCACATTGGACGTACCTCTAGTCTGTAATAGTGTATGGTGCAGAGACAACTGAGCTAGCCAAGATCTAAGCAAATGGTATAAAGCAATTTTTTGGCCATCAGACATAATTTGCCTTTCTAGGTTGATTTTAGACAGACTTAAATACCTTTCTTCTCACCTACAGCATTAGACTGAATTTAAACTGTGATGGCAACCTCTGCATGCATGAATGGATTTACAATTTCAGATTTTGACTAGTTTAAGAATTTATGTAATACTCTGTTTCAGTGATACTTTCAGTGTGTGATCTATGGCTACAAGAAACAGCAAATCAATTTTGAGGATAACTTGTTTTCAGGCATCTGAGGAGAAGTGAGATTCCATTAACTCCATCAATCACCTCCTGAATCATTTTTCCCTTAGGAATGGTGAAATAACTTGGTGTCCTGATAGATGCTTAGGGCCAACACAGAAATAAACAGAAGGGAAAACCCAGAACAAAACATTTCTGTGTTCATTGCTATTAGAGGAAAAATGACCCATTAGCTTTCTGATCCGCACTTTTTTTCCTCATGTTTCTGTTGAAATCTGAGGTCATTTTGAAAGATACCTCAGTTAGAATTCATAATCCAGGATTTTTTCAGTCTATTTTTCTTCTCCATTATTGTTCTCTGTTAGGGAAAGGCTATTCATAACCTCTTTTCAATCTACCTGATCACAGGTAGCTGTCATTGCATGGAGAGAGGAGAGGGATGAAGAAACAAGAATGGTTAGGATGTCTGGAAAACACAGTCTATTCCTAATGAAAAGATTGCTTCTATTTCTGCATTTCAATGTTTTGGTTTTTTTTTAAATTACTGCATAGGAGTGGAAAAAGTGATACATAGAGACACTTGAGCTGAGGACAAGAAGCAACAAAAGTGAGTGAAAGAAAAAGAAAAGAAGAATTTCTTCATCGTTTTATTGGTTCAGATAGTAACTTACATTGAAAAAGATTACTCAAGCAAGAAATAGTATCGATAGAAATAAATATTTCTAATAAGGAAAATTTATAGTAATTATCTCAAAGGACTGGAGAGATCATGCTGACAAGTTTTATTCCACTGAATTTCATATTTTTCACTTCTGAAATATATTTTCTCTTGCATGTCTTTCTTGCATTTTGCTGATAAGCCAAGATTCAATTTTTCAGGGGTAAATTTACAGAAATTTCAAACAATGCTAACTGCAGAAATATAGATAAGATGATACTGTCTTGCTGCACTGATAAAGCACTCACAGAAGCCTATTCTTTAAAATATAATGCAAAGTTTCGTGCTATCATTTGATAAATAAGTGAACACCAGATTTTTTACTAGGACAGCTTTGACACTTTTGTTTTAATCAGAGAAGTGGAGAGGAATGGAAAATTAAAACAGTGGAATGGTCAATGACTCATCAATTACTACAGAGCTTAAGCTTTTATGAATTATACAATTTGACTTACACTCCAAACAAAACACGTAATAATTGATACACCAAACTATGTGAAATGAATATCCTTCACCAGAGATTTGTGTAGACCGGTGAAAAACTAGTCAGGAAGATGGGAATTTTTTTTTTTAGAATAACCAATGCCTACTTTATCTAGAGTTTTTTTCCCTACCTGTTTCAGCTTTCTTGAGGATTCCCTAGTTATTTCTTTCCCTTTTCAATCATGACATTATTTTCTTCCCCTTTCAACACAGTCTCATAACATTGTGTTCGTGCTTCAGCATTTTTTCTTGTCTTAATATGTGTTGCCTCTTGGTTTTTCTTCATATCCCACATAGTTCAGTGCTGTGCAATACCTTTTTCAGCACACATGGTAGCCACCCTGGCAAAACTACCACTGCCCTGCATGTGTATGGAGAGAGGGAGAGCAAGAATTGGGAAGTAAGGTTAAAAGATTGGGAGCAAGCTTATATAACTGGATAAAAAACATGGGTATGAAAAAAAATTAATAAAAAAAGGAAAAACCCTATTATACAGGTCCATACCTGGCATAGGAGACTGAAGCATTTTATTTGGTAGGATTATTGAAGAACTATATTTTAATATGTCTGTGAACCAGTAAATTCCAGATACTATAAATCAAAAGCTACAAGCTAAAAAAATTACCAGTAAACTACTGAGTTAATTTCTGTGACTGTAAAGACAAATGGACAAAAATGCTATAAAAATTCCACCACTGAAATTTACTCCATGGCAATTTTGTGGTGAACCATACTTCTTCACTTTCATGTCTTCATCTTTTCCTTGTGCCTTCCTCTTCTCTTCTTATCTCTGATTCTTTTTTCCATAATCATCTTTTTTTTGTCTAGTTTTTGAGTTCTTTGTATGCAACCACAAAAGTACCCTTTCATAAGAATTCCTCCTTCTGAAGCAGCCCTTCATGCTCACAGTTAACAATACCCACAAGTCTCCCTTCTAAGCCATTTGCCCTGGATCTTGCCTGCACCTTCTCTTTAACTCAAAAGGGGACAATGACCACATCTGACACATGTTACCAGTCACACAAATGAATTCAGCAAGAGGTGGAGCCTGGATTTTGTCTGCTGTTTGTTGGTGAGATTATCTGACCTGCTTTGTAGGGGTTGCTCTCTAGAAGCCTTACTCCAAAAGGGTGAAGACGTGTGAGGAAGATATGGTAAAAAATATCTGTCTCTAACTGACCTTCTGGGGATGCTAACCAGGATGCTGATATGAAAGGTAAAATGTTGATACTCAGTGTAAAGCATGTGTGAGTGGTCAAAGAAAAGGTAGTTTGCCAATAGTGTGAATCAGAGCACTGAAAGAGCACTAAAATGTTACCTATCAGGAGAAGGTAGAGCATTCAGATAGAGAGCAGTGGGATGCAGATATGTGCAGTACTGATGTTTGCAAAATTGGCACAGCAGCTATCTAAGCACTTGCATATTTCCACAGAATGAATTTAACACATTTAAACCCTCACTGGGTCCTACCTTTGTGTCAGTAGAACCGTGCAAAGCATATGTCAGATGCTGACTTTGCATGTGTATAATGGCTTATTAAATCTTTTACTATAGAGGGAAAGGATGAGGTGGCATATATCACAACTTAACTAAGGCTTTGTCACTATCAGAACACTATCCTCATTAGCAATCTGGGGAAACATGGTAACAGTGTAAAACTGATTGGATGCCAATTGTCTAGTTACCAGGGGTCACTGCCAAAGCAGAAAATTGTACTGAATAACACTTGATCCTTGCCTTTGACAAAAGTATGATGAAGGAGGTGTACAGAGTGTTTAGACACCTAGATGCAGCAGTGATGACAATGAAAAAAGCAGCAAGGGCAAAAAAGCATAAGCTGGCTATCATAATATTCCCTCTGCAAATTTAGTGTATGTTTTGTTCTTCCTTGCAACAGAAGCTGACAGAGACATTTAGCTATTAGCTCACCAGCTCATGGGGAAAAATAAAGACCCACCATTTAATGAATCTGTCTTCAATATCTCTCTAGTGTACCATTTGGACATTTTGATGTTCTTTTAACTAGGTGAAATTTTTGTTCTTTATTGCAAAATTAGAGTTGAAATTAAATAAATGGAAGCATTGACAAATAGTTATTAAATTACATAAAGCAAGAAAATATACTCTTTTCTTATTTTATGGTGTTTAGTGGAAATTAAAAATTAGATGGAAGGTTTGGAATTTTTTTCCCTGATGTAAATATTGAACAAGTTTGCAGCTCTGCAATGTTGTTGGTTAGGCGGATTTTTTACCAGTTTTGAAACATATGCACAAAACATGGTGATATTCTGTTGTAGGTCCTGTACTTCCTACAGTTTAATAGACTTTCTATGGTCATCTTAAAATGCAGTTAGAGTCAGTTTCCAAATGTTCATTTTATTTTGCCAGATGTATGAAAACGATTTATTGGTTGTTTACAGTGTATAAAAGTATGATGACACCCCTGTTCCCAGTAACCAGGAAGGCAGAATATGCAAAAGGAGGTATGACATGAAAAAACCTGAGTTTCATCATATGAATCAATTACGAAAGTGGTTTTCACTGCTGGATAATAAATAATTATTTAAATGAAAGTAGAGCTTGATAAGAGAGGAAAAAAAAGACTTGGCTAAACTAGATTTATATAGAGATGATGTCTGAGCATGGAAAATTTAACTGTCTAATCGGAATAGCAAAATAATTCATTAAAAAAAGATTAAAACCGCTTTTCTAATTTTGCAAATATGATCAGTGGATTATGAGATATCACAATGTTATTACTGGAATAGAAGGATGGGAAGATAGATTTACCTGGATTACAGTAGAAAAATGCTGAATTATATAAAACACAATAGTTCTACAGCACTCAAATATTTTTGCCAGATATATTTTTTAATACATACTTTCCACTGTTGCGGCAGAGGTTGGTTAAAAATACAGATCCTGTCACAGGTGTTTAAATGTACCTTACTATCTTAAACTGAGTTCACAGGATATGGGATAATGTCTCAAAACTTTCAGAGCTCCACAAAAAATAACCAGATGAAATCACTTCTTGTGTAATGGAATATTGTTGAATAAAGCAACAATGAAATCTCTGTACAGGCAGACTATTACAATAAATTTTACAGAACCCAGAAGGGATCTACTGGAAATCCTGGTTTCACTTAAAAATCTGTATTTATTTTTCAGGTAGTCTTAAAAAAACCTTTGTATGTTTGTTACCAACAATTAACTAATATCATCTTTGTCAGAATTTTGTTTGTGCACCAGAATATTCCGAAAGAGACATTATTTTTCAACTAGTCATTAGACCAACCTTTGGTGGATTTTTGTAGAGCTGAAATAGCTCCTGTTTTTGTCTCTGAGTGCATCTTGGTAGTTACCCCTAATCTAGTTGTTATATCAGTTCTTTTACTGCAGAGTGAAGAATCCCAAATCTTTCTTCAGAGAAAACAGGTGACAGAGAGGAGTGGTGAGGAAAGAGATATTTTGGTAAACAGTCAGAAAGAAATGAAAGGTGACCTGATGGTCATTGATTTCACAGGCTGCTGGAAAGTGGTGTTTTTGTTTGGTTTGGGTTTTTTGTCCCCTTTCAGCAGATAGGCAAGAGAAAATGCCTGGCAAGTGCAGCTCATTTTTCTCAGAATTTGTGCTATTTATTGTACTACTTCATCAGTTCTCCTATTTAAACTTCTGAGTCAGGAGTTTAAAACAGTTCTATCTCAGAGAGAAAATCCATTAACTTAATACTGGTTTATTACTGTGTGAATGTGCTTTTATTGCCAAGGCCAAGAGTAGCAAAGGCACCATGAATTTTGTTTCTCCCCACCCCTCTTTCCCTATGTACAGTACCACCCCCAAGGTTCACCATGTGCCTAAGGAGCATTGCCCAAACACTTCTTGAACTCTGTCAGTCTTGGTGCTGTGATGATTTCTCTGGGGAGCCTGTTCCAGTGCCCAACCACCCTCAGATGATGAAACCTTTTCTAATATCCAACCTAAAGCTCCCCTGACACAACGTCATGCCATTCCCTCAGGCCTGTCACTGGCCATCACAGAGAAGAGATCAGTGTCTACCCCTGCTACTGTATTACTATAATTGTGTCCTAATGCTTTCACTACTTTCACTTTTCACTTTTCTCAACTTTCACTATGAATTCATGCAGCCTTTCCACAGTCAAAGAATCACAGTATCACAGAATAGTCTGGGTTGGAAGGGACATGAAAGATCACCAAGTTCCAATGTCCCTCCCCTGATCAAGGACACCTTTAACTAAACCAGGTTGCTCACAGCTTCATCCAACCTGGCCTGTACACTTTGAGGGATGGGGCATATGCAACACCTCTGGGTAATCTGTGCAAGTGCCTCCTCACCCTAACAGTAAAGAAATTTTTCCTAGCATCTAATCTAAACCAACTCTTTCAGATTGAAACCATTCTCCCTTGTCCTATCATTGCACGCCCTTGTAAAAAGTGACAGCCTTCTCTATTAGCTGTGCAGAAGAGCTTTTTTCTGACAATCATACTGAGCAGCTCATCTTCCTGATCCCTTGTGGCAATAGTGTTCACAACATGGTTTTGTGCCTAAAGGGTTACTTATTTTCATCACTTGTAATTGGTATCTTGTAAAATTTGCTGCCTATATTCATTAGAGGGGAAAAAAAAGTAAACAGGATTTTATGTTCAAATTCTTCAACATTTCTATTAGTTACTGATTCTTACAAACTTATTAGTTCTTCATCTTAATAATACAAACATAACAAGTGGCATTTTTGTTTCTACTCTGTGTTCTAGACCTTCTATTCTTCCATGCTTGCCCCCCAAATTACATAATTATGTGGTTTATTATTTTGGTTTTTTTCAGTTGGTGATTATCAGTAGACAGATATATGTGAATTTAACCAAGATAAACAAAAAACTTGAGAACATAATATTTTTCATGTTTAGCTTAATATTTTCAGTATTTGATTTTCAATAATTTGTCTTTATTTAGACAGCTAATGTATTTTCGTGTATTATTTTAAGTTTTTGCCAACAGTCTCTGTAGGGACTTTTTTGTCCTGAATGGCATATCTCCAGAAAGACATGTTTTGAAGGGCAAAATCTTCCAAGTGTGTTTTGCAGTGCTGTTGTCTGCATTAAATTAAATCTGTCACCTCAATCTTCAGTTACCTATTATAAACACTGGTTGGAATTTCTCATTGTGAAGACTAAAAATTGTTATGTATTACTTTACAATTTTGCCATGTCCCTTTTCCCTATCTTTAGTGTTTCCCTAATAGATCTTTTTTAAAGGTTGAAAACTATCTCTTCTTCCTCTTCTCTCTGTGTAATATGCACTGTTAACCCAATTGGTAAACAAGAGTAAGTGGCTCAGTTTTGAATTTAAGATAATTTTAAGGAATCTAATGCCTCTTGTTTTATTGACAAGAATTACAAAAAATGTTGGAATTGCCTTTAAAAAAATTCTTCCATTTAATTATAAAATTTATATATAGGAAGCATTCAGTAATGCAGTTATTAGATCCATAAACTCAGTAATCTCCCCAGGGCTCAGTATTGGATCCTATTTAATATCTTTATTAATGATCTGGACAAGGGGATTTCGTGCACCGTCAGTAAATTCATAGATGACACCAGGGTAGTTGGAGTGTGGATCTGCTGGAGGACATGGAGACTCTGCAGAAGGACCCGGATGGGCTGGATTGATGGGCCAAGGCCAATCAACTGAGGTTCAATAAGGCCCAGTTCTGCACTTGGATCATGAAAAATCCCAGGCAGTGCCACAGGCTGGAAGATGAGTGGCTGGAAAGCTGCTCAGCGGAGCAGGACCTGGGAGTGCTGGTCAACAGCTGCTGACCATGATCCAGCTGTGCCCAGGTGGCCAAGAAGGCCAATGGCACCTGGCCTGTGTCAGCAACAGTGTGACCAGGAGGATCAGGGCAGGGATTCCCCTGTACCCAGCACTGGTGAGGCCACACCTCAAATCCTGTGTCCAGTTCTGGGCCCTCACTAAAAGAAAGATATTGAGACAGGTTTTTTTTCACCACAAACCCTTAGAAATGTTTTGAAGGTGTATACTTTAGCATTAACATTCAAGATGCTAATACATAGCAAGAGTACAGAATATGGCATGCTGCCTCTGAGAACAAGTCCAAGGAATGCCAAAGGGAAGGTGAAATTCAGTGTTACATGGAAGTGTTTCTACCATAAGTTTTGACAACTCTTACAAAACTAGTCTTCTGTAGACATTAGTACACATTAGTGTGAAATTGCAAAATAGGAGGACCATTTTTAGCATGATTCACATGGCAGTAGGAGAACAGATATAGATTAACTTTAATGATGCTTTTAAAAATATTACAAAGCACTTACACAGTTTTTTGCATGTGCATCAGGGAGTTAGATTTATTTGGTCTGACAAGTAGATAGGTGCCAAATATAGCGAATAGTAGGTGTATAATATGTACAAAAATGAGTACTTTTCCCTTTGGAATCCATTTTCCAAATATCTTGGAAACTAGTAAACAAAAAAGGCCCCTTAGATCATAATTTAAGTACTAACATGTACTGTTTGAAGGCAGCTTGAAAGTTTTAAATTTTTATGGAAGTTGAGATCAAACTAGTTACTAATCATGCAGTTCTCCATTTTATTTGCTTCTAAGACCATTAGTTAAACCATCCTACGGTTCCAAAGCTAATAGTGATCAACTGAATAAATGCACTGCAACAAGAAGCTACAATTAAACCAGCTGATAATTCTCTTGAAAAGAGAATAAAGAATCTCAGTGACTCCTACAAAGCACAGTTTATTTCATACCTTCTACCTGCACTAGATCCTTTTTTAAATCCTGAAATATCCAGAAGTTTGATGGGTCTGGCAGTGATGATGTATTGGAGGGGAAAGGTACATACAATTTCCCTTTTTCTTTATCTTCTTTGTGAGCAATGCGAAGACAAATCTGAAACAGAAATACTTAGGCAAATGCATCAGCTCAACTGCAAATATTTGTCAGTTCTACTTCACTGTGGCTCCAAATGACATCAAGACCTTGCTGTTCTCAGTGTAAATACACAAGAGGTGATGTAAGAAATGGCCCTGTCCCCAGATAATTGACATTTTACAGAGAGCTCTGCACAGCTGTTTGCAAGCCAGCACCAGTTTCAGTGCTGTTCTAACAGCAAGAGGCTCCATGGAGCCAGAGGTTCCATTGGTGTACTGTATTCATGTTGTTCCTGCCGGAATAACCCTCACTGAGATCCCATCTGAGGACTCCTCTGCATTTTACCCTAAGGAAAAGATGAGAGAAAACACTCCCCAGAAGAAAGCTGCCCTGTATTCTGGAACAGCAGTAACAACCCATGTTGATCCCAGGATAGGGCACCTCTTGTAGGAGGAAAACCTGAGAGACTTGGGGCTGTAGCCTGGGAGAGAGAAGACTCCAGGGAGACTCTACTGTGGCCTTCCAGTGCTTTATGAGGGTCTACGAGAAAGATGGGAAGAGGCTTTTTCCAGAGCCTGTTGTGATAAGACAAAAGATAATGATTCTAATCTAAAAGAAGGTTTATTTAGGTAGTGGGATTTTGGGGGGGGGTTTATTTGTTTGTCTTCACAATTTGTGTGGTAGAAGACTGGAACAGGATGTCCAGAGAGACTGTGGATGCCCTGTTCACATCCACTGGAAGCATTTAAGGTCAGGTTGAATGAAGGCCTAAGAAACCCGATCTACTTGAAGGTGTCCCTGCTCATCACAGTGGGTTTGGATTAGATAACCTTTAAAAGGCCCTTTCAACTCAAACGAGTCTATTATTCTAGGATCCAACAATTTGTTATAGAAGCTTTTTTTTTTAAGTGACTCAACAAATGGATTTTTTTCACCCAAAGATGAATCCTGCATTGATTTGTTTATATTTGTCATGAATCCATTTTTCTATTTCCAGAAAAGAGAGACAATGTACCATCTATTATTTTACAATGCCAACTGCTAAAAAAAACATTATTAAAAGTTTTATTTGTGTAATATATAGAGAGGTAAAAATCGGGAATGATTCATCAATAAGATTATGCTAGTCATCCTACAACCAGGAGCAAAGCTCATTAGATGTATAAAGATTAAGCACTTAGTAAAAGGTATAGTATAATTCCTTAATTTTTGCAGATGATAATGTTTATTAAAAATATATTTTTACATAAACAAGACGAAATCACTTGTCACCTTACTAATTTTGATTCTAGGTCTATAGTCTGAAGAATAAGGGAATTCGAGCTACATATGGTCTGTAGATAAGATTCAATTTTCAATTGCTTTTAGATTATTTATCTTCATAAGCACTAAAACAACCCTTATGATATTTATGAATTAAAATAGACACCAAGTAAAATTTGTGTACTTAATTTAAAAGATTTTTCAAAATCAAGACAGTTCAAAACTTGCTTCCTAGTAAATGATGTAATCATGTGGTCATACTAGTAATTTTTATAAGGCAGATAGTTTGTAAATTTACACTCCAGTATTCATTCTAGAATTGTAAAAGACAAGACAAAATGATTTCAGCCTCACTGACCAGAAAAAAAAGCATAATGGGAGTGGATTATTTCCTAGGTACACAACACAATTTAAAATCTATGGGACAAGAGCAAGGTTCACTTATTTCTTTTACGGTGGTAGCACTTACTTCTGAAAAGTGAACATAAAATGTGATTTGTTAAATCGGCACTGTTAGGATAGCATACCTGCTGTCACCAATTTGTAACCTGCTGTCACCAATTTGTTATCTATTTCTCCTACGTTTAGGATCCTCTGCCAGCACATGAAATATTTCCTTTTTTTTTTTTTTTCAAAGCAAATATATTCAGTGCAATAGAAGTTTTTATCCTTCAACTCAAGCATTGGATAAATTGAAAGTAAAAATCCTCAAAAGCCAAATTAGCAAAATAGTGTTTGTTTCCATTTTCAGCTTCATCTCATTCCATCACTCTTTTTTTCTTTTTTTTGCACTTTGCCATTATCTTGTGTCTTGCAGGTTTTTTTAAAAGCACTATCTCCTCTGAGAACCATGCCAGGGAGCCCTTTATAGTATATAAAAAAAATCCTAACCAGCTGCTGAAAATATCTTTACTTCATGCTGTTATTTCAGTCTCATGATGTGCTACTTAAACGTAAGAAAAAAAAAATTAGGTACTCAGTCTGATGGATCAGAATGGGGTTACAGTCAAGATTAATTCTTTATATGTTATCTTGGAACAAAATTCTTTAACTACTTCAATACTTGAAAGGCAGACCCTTACATAGGCAATGGTTACCACAACAGCAAATACAATCTTCATGTAATACACTGGGAGAAAAAAAAGGAAAAAGTTTTGTGCAGGAGAAGAGGTCAGGCAGAGAGGTCAGGAAGTACTGAAAGAGGTTAGACGTGCTTAACCTTGTCCTTATCCAGAAGAAAGAGGTGTGGCTCATGCCACCTATCAATGTCATAGGAGTGCAATTAAAATGTTTTCTCAGTTACAAAGTTTCCTTGCATATGCCCTTGCCACTTACATTTTTCTGAACTATGCATTTTTCACATTTTTATGTTTTCTTTTTATTTAAAATATTGTCAGTTTTATTTTTTGATTTGCTGCTTTTTTAATTTTTATTGAGGTTTGGGTTTAATTCCTTTTGTGTTTTTTGTTTGTTTATTTTGGGAGTTTCCTCAAAATATGGTACAAATTATAAAATAAAAAGCTGGGTAATAGTAAAAAGCAGATGTAATGACATTTTTGTTAAAAATTGTAGCTTTGAGCAAAGGCCGTAAATGAACTTATTAATAAAAAAACCTCAAACCATAAATTGATTAGCTTTATTAATTTTGCTTTGAATGCACTTTTCCTAGCTCATATTCATGCTTAGGGCAATACAATTCATTAGGAAAAGGTAACAGCTCAAAAAAGAAATAAAACCCTCCTCTTGAATTTGGAAATGGGTAGGAATTAAAACTACAAATCTCCTCTTAGGCTATGACAGGTAGCATAGAGATTTCATATGTACAGTTTATAGCACGAGGAACTTCATTAGATGATGCAGTTGCTTCAGTGGGAAACCTGCCCCCACACACAAGCTGATAAAATCAGGACAAGCTGCTAAAAGTACTTCTTTCCAATATGTTGTAGCAATGATGCATCACATCAGCCACCCTGGGAAAGATTTTTGCCTCTGTACAAAGAACTTTATTTTGTTACTGCTAGATTATAAAAATAAAAATGCCTGTGTTGTCTGTGTGCCCAACTTACCTCCTAAAAGCCAGGTTATTCCACTGATGTCATAGATTTCCTTGTTGTGCCAATGGATTATGCCTTTATTTGCCTGGGGAGAGCAGAGAGAAGTGTATGGGAAGGACGTGCTGGTAACTTTCCAAATTAAGGCATATGATAAAGGAGACTTCCTTAATTGGTATGCTAATTATTTTTATTGTGGGAAACCATTTGTCAGATGCCTGTGGTAACAAAATAGGAGAAAGGACCTCTGAAGCTGACAAGCAGCAAGAAAGAAGTATGAAGTGGAATAGAAACTGGCAATAGAAGCTGAAGATAAGGGAGCACACAAAACCTATAGAACATGGAATAAAGGACAAGATTTATATATTTCTTTCAGCCATTATATGGCCTACTGTTGATGTTCTCATACACCATAGCCTTTAAATTCAGACTACAGGAGAATATCAGCAGCAGGTAATAAAAAGTGTTTCATACTTTATCCATCTTGTACTCACTTCATACTTTGCTATCAGTTATATGATTACATCAGCATGTCTGCCACGATTCCATACATTCAAAAAGCTATTTCTGCCTTAAAACTGATGAAATCAGATTAGATTCTCCCACAACTGAATCAATTCTCTGTGGGTTAAATGGGCAATGGAACATGTCTCTCTCTCTCACACACACACTTATAGTCAGTCATACTAGCACCATGCTACAAAATATATGTGCTTATTTTTAGTTAAAGATGGCTGTAATTTTGACAGAATAGTTATTTAAACATGTGTTTTCATTTTATGAATTGCATATAGTCATACAATCTTTCCATAATGCACAAAGATATGTCACTGAAAGTTTTTGAATACTTCTGGCATAAAACTAGCTGGCCATGGTCTTGGCATGTATATTCACCACAAGTTATACAAAGGTTTATTAGTTAGCAAGAACTTAGGATGATCTGAAATGCTGGGTTTTACCTTCAGGTTATAGAAAAAAAAAAATCTAAAGTTGTTAGTAGGAACATTAGTATATAAATCAATAGTCCTAAGAACTATTTGATACAATGAGTGAGATGGTAGTTTTGCAGTAAAGGAAGGTAAGGGATTTAGCTCTTTTCCAGTGATAGACAGACAAAGGGACAAAAGCTGTCCAACAATTGAGAGCTACCTTTTAGTTATCTGATCCAAGTGAATCCATTAGAATCAAATGGTAGTCTAATAAAATGGACAGTGTCTCTTCCCTCACAAAAAAATCTCAACACTATAGTCTCAGTGACAGAAAATTTAAAACTCTGCTTAAATGATTACAGCAAAGTGAGCTTACTATTGAAATATCAAACTGCTAGATGAATATTACTCTAATCTTTACTGACATTCTGTCTTGGAAGGTGTTGGCTTTAGTTTGCCTGTGAGTGGAAAAAAAAAAGAACATAAAATAGGGATTTCAGACAACACAAACTGGTATTAATCAAACCAACCAACCAACCAAAGGGTTTTCCTGGAAAATCCTTCAGAAATAAAACACCACCTGGTTTCTTAGGACTGTCAGCACCTAAATGATTTGATATTTGGGGATGTCTCTTTGATGGTAAGAGACTCTTCCTTCTTCTTCTTCTCTCTTATAATAAGAGATTCTTCCTCTCCTCTACCATGCATCTGCCATATAAATGCCTAACCTTTCCCTTTGCTTCTGCATATGTTAGTCTTGTCCTTAAATACTTAATAGCTTTGTACCTTTTCTCATCAGAGAAAACAAGAATGCTTAAAATGTATTATGAAACAGTAACTTTTGGTGATAATATTCAGGTATCTAATCACTCTTTGTTACTGATTATTGCATAAACAAAGCAGAGTTCAAACTAAAAACACTGGTGTAAGTAATAACTTGTTGTAAATTGTATAAATTATTTTTATAATTGAATACTTAAAAATACTTATTATATACCACCTTAAAATATACTCATGAGTAGAAAAATATTATTAGTTCCATTATTTGGAAGACACAAAATGACTCACCTAAGATTATCTGGCAAAGCAAGGACTGAATTGTGATCTCCAGCTGTCAGCCCAGTACCTAAACATGGACATTTCTTGTCTGCTTCATGTTACACAGATGACTCAGTCAGAAATGTAACACACTTCAAGAGGGTACAGGGAGGACCTGGGGGAGACTGTCACTGAAGTATGCAGAGCCAAACCTTCTGCACTTGGAACATTCAGTGCCTCATCATTAGGAGGAGGTAATGTCTTACCCTTTGTGTGAACCTCCTGTCCTCTTTTAGATTCTTAACTGAGGTCTGAACTGAAAATAAATGTACTGAGAAATGTACATTGAGTGTCTTGGATAGGCAAAAATTTAATCCATTTTCCTTAAAAGGCTAACTAGGCTACACTGCAAATTGTGCATATATGTACATATATTTTTATATCTATCTATATATAGACATATATATAACTTTCCTTGTGAATGCATGCATGTTTATGAAAATCTGCATATGTGATTTTCTGAAGGAAAATATATCACATCAGTAATATGATAATTTACATAATTGACATGAAAATTGTACAACTCATCTTTTTTTTGTATGTCCATATGTATACATAATAAAGGCGCCTTTTGTTTCAATTGGCGTTTTTAGAATTTTTTTTTTTTTAGAAAACAGAATCTTCAGCGCAACACCTTTTTTATTTTTAAATGTAATTTTCCAGGAGAAGACAGAAATATTTGCATACTTATTCGATATAGTTTACCCAGAAAATTCATAACTGTGATGCTGCATCTCATTGCAAGTCTATTTCTACAAGTAGATGAGGTCATTATGTAGAAAATTCTGTGCAAAGTTATAATATGCATTGGCTACATTTAGTATAAACTATAATAGTACTTGGTAGAGATTTTGAGCCTTAGGCCATAAAATTCAACAAATGCAATCATTCTTCTGGTAGCACTAACATTAACTCAGTTTTGGAAAGCTGAGTAACTGGGCACACTGGTCAACTCTTAAAATACAGTATATTTTGACAGTCACCACATAACTGAATCTGAAATGTTTCATTTATTCTTTATTCTGCATGGATGGAATGTCAAATCAGAATGACTTAACTGTGCATAAATTCTGACATTTTAGGGAGAATGACTATGGAAAAATCTCATTAAACTATATGGCATTTTTCAAGTTTGATAGTAGCCTCTTCCAGATTTGACTACAGACCTTCTGTGGATGAAGCACAACAGCAGATCAGCTGGTGGAAAAAGGTGAGGAGGCAGGGCATCATAATAAATTCACTGGAAATATTCCCCAAAAAGCAGTTTAATTGCTATATCTCAGAAGAACTTAACTCCTTTTCATGCAGTCAGCCACAGATGTAGAAGGTTATAAATTGATAGAGAAATTTGACTGGATTCCCTTTACTGCTACCATGGCATTTGGAGTCAGTTTTTTAAAATGTGTATGTCTGGACATGAAGATGCACATCTGCTGGGATGTGTACAAGAGCACACACTCTCTGAAGAGTTCATAGGCAGGACCTCTTACCTCCCAACTCTTTACTGGTGGCTTCAATTCCCACACTTGGACCATGTGTGGGTGCCAAATGAGGGAACTGCTAGGACAAAAGAGTTGCAAAGAGAGATAAAGAGCAGAGCTGGGAAAATACATACTCCTACCTCCTCCTTCTTTATTGACAGAAAATCTATGCTAAACAGAATTGCATGAGATGAAATGAGAGTAGATAGGAGAAAAATACCTCCAAACACAGTAGAGAGATTATTGTCAGGAATGTGTCTGTTACCAAATGAGGTCTGAAATACGACCACGAAGGGGTCAATTATTGTATCACTGCAATAAGGCAAACATATTTGCACATTTCCAAACATATGACTAGATGACTGGTAAGCAGCTAAATACTTGAAAATAATCAAATGGCTAACTAAGGAATAAAAGGTGGAGAGTAAAAAAATAAGCATGTACTTTTTAAAGAGTGGTTTCAATTATAATACCACTCACCAGGCTGCGAGGTCTCTGAAACACAGCAGTGTGAGTTAGATCAGAGCCTGCCTGGGCACTGTCAGGAGAAACCTGTGTTTTGGCAGTATCCAGCAGATAAACAAAGGGAAGGGCCCAGCACTGTATGAACTGGCTGTAACCCTTGGCAGCGGGTTGTACAGAGATGGGCCCAGCAGCACCAAAGCCCCCCCTCCCCAGACACTGCTTGCTGTGATTCAGGGCACTTACTGCAGTCATCTCTGTATCTCAGAATGCATTAGCTGGAAGAACAGGATTTGACTTTATGACTAAGATATTTACAGTCCTGTCAAAACCCTGACTTTCTTCTGTACTATTAGGAAGAAGTACGTATCCTTTGGGAGGGTAGAGTGCTCTATATGAAAATGGTTAACTCAACAGAAAGATGCAGCAATGAAAAATGGGCAGTGAAGAGGAATTATACTGGTGAATCATAGTTTTTTGTGGTCGAAACTGATAGCTGTCAGGTTGGTCAGTGATGATGACAAGGGCCACAGGTCTATGTTAAGGAGTCCCAGAGCTTACATCACTCTCAGTATCTCAGTGACTTGACAGGTGTGTGGTCTTTGATACATCCCCACGTATGACTCTGGAGGTAGTTGAACAACTTATTTGAAATATCAGTCTTTGGTGAACAGTGGGAATTATTCCAGCAGCTTAGAGAAAGAGAAGTTTTTATTTAAGTTTTTCAGGTTCCTGACATAGCAGGTCAAAGTAACCCTCATAAAAATATTTTAAACTTTCAATCTATTTTAAATGTTTTATTTCACTCATATTCCTATACATAAATGAAAAAGATAAACTATTTTGTGAGACAGCATCTTTTTCGGAGATGGAGTTAGTTTTGAATGGAGTGCACCACATACAAATTTATACAAAATTCAGAAGTCCAAGAAAGTTTCTGAATAATAAATGTTTAAAAAAAAAAAGATTTGTGCAATAGAACTGTAATAATTCCCTAGCAAGGCAAGTAAAATCTTCCTGGGAGTACCTTCAGGAGTCACGGAATATTGTCTGAGTTTATGTTGTGATATTTTATTATATGGCAGGAATTCTTAATGCAAAGCTCTGGTGTAGGAACGACGCAAATCTGAGAGTCTCTTTTAAAGAAAGAACACATAAAATAAAAATGGAGCTTGAGAAAGCAGGGTCCAGGTGAACTCTTAGGGATTCTGGAAATACTGTATCCCATTCTGGTGCTTCCAATGCAGGGTTAGTGCTCACTGAAGTGAGCTCAGCAGAGGACCCTAAGCTGACCAGGGGCTGCAGAAGTTGTCCTACCAGCAGTGGCTGAAGCAGCAGGGCTTGTCCAGCCTGGAAGAGAGTTTCAGGGGGACCTAAAAGCAGCCCTTCAGCATCTACATGTGGTGATCAAGAAAACAGAAAGAGACACTATGAAGAAAGTTAACTCTTCTCCAGACAAAGCCAGCACAGTACTGTTTGCAGAAGTTTCCTTTCCTGATGTGCTGAAAGCTGGAGGAGTCTCCTAGTGACAAATATAGCAGTGTGTAGCGGAAGGCTGGAAGTCAAAGGCAAAAATTGTAAGTAGAGATACTCAGGTCAGATGCAAGGAAAATGTGATCCTTACTGAGGACAGCCAAGCTGTGGAACAGACTTGTTCCAACCAGAGAGGTTGGCAGTTTTTAAGATTGCCCTGAGCAATCTGGTCTGACCTCAGAGCTGGACATGCTGTGAGCAGGAGATTGGCCTGGGGACTTCCTGGGGTCCAACTTGGACTCTGCTTTGATGAAACTTCATTTCTCATTTAATGCAGTAATAATGGTAGAGCTGGAAACAATATGGTTCATAATATATTGATAACAGAACAAATCCATAATGGTATGGCTCATATAAATCAATAAAGTGGATTTAAGCGTCAGAGAAATGTTTCATCTCAAACAGAACTCACCAATGTTGCTTTGAGCCTATTAGTCTAACACAGGGACAGACAATGGGCAGGAAGGAGATCAAATGAAAAACCAAGGAAGTACACACTCAAAATCTCAGGTGGATGAAAAAAAAAGATGCTATCATTTCTTCTGCTGAAGAAAAAAATAATTTGAAAAAAAATTAAAAATAGAAAATTTGGAGTCTAAGGAGGATACTTTTCAAGGCAGATAAAATATTCCTTTGAATTTTCAAAAGTTGTATCTTAGATTTAAAGTGAAGTCTCTGCAGTGTCAATTTAGAGTTAAAGAACTAGAGAAAATAATATTTTTTTTGCAGAAATGGGATGGTTTACACACACTTTAAAAAAAGTACTGTGAGAGTCTAACATTTGAAATTTCTAAGAAATTGTTTTCTGAGAGTTATGCCGGGGATAGCAATCAAATAATATTATTCTCCCTATAAGCATACATATTTTATATAATTTACAGATGAGGTGGTCTATAAAACAGGGTTGGTGTATTAAGTAAATTGGCAGTAGTTTGTTCATTCGCAGCTTCTAAATGATTAAAAGTTTTTATTTTCCTCAGTGACCCCAGAAGCATTAGCGTGCTGCTCTGGGTGACTTTCTAAAGCTTATAATTGCCCCGCTCGCAGGAGCTGACCAGCAATCACAGAACCCACGCAGAGGGAGGTCAGGGAGACAAGCCCACGTCTCAGAAGACACGTTCGAGACATCCAGTTCCCCTTTTAAAACAATAAACCGGCAATTAAAGCCCATCGAGCAGCGCAGGGAAGGCCTCGGGCCCCGCTAAGCCCCGGCGCGGCCGCGCTGAGCCCGGCGGAGCGGGCGCCAGGGGCCGCTGCAGCCCC